>CAJUYG010000070.1:206023-234743 GCA_910591675.1 Galerucella calmariensis | reverse complement strand
ACATAACGCAGCGTAACGTAACGCGTAACAGTCAGATCTTTTGCGTCTAAAAGTTCCAAAAATACTTTTCATGTATTTTTTTGCAATAACTACCAAACTACTAATGGTTAGCGGTTAGAATATGTAACAGGAACAAATTTGCATCTAAAACGTTGGGAGAAGATTGTTGAATATACTTTCCCAAACTTGAGATTTTATTCACAAAAGAATTGATGACAATAAAAAATAAGATAATTACAAAGTTAAATTATAGGTAAGTTTCGTAGATTTTGTATTAGTATCACTTACCAATTCTTGTAGATTGACTGGAACTGTAGACCAACACAGTCCTTCCAAACGAATTGGTGCACTTATATTTGAATTTGGCAATTTAATTTCTGCCTTTTTCAAAATTTCACTTTATTTTTTCAATTCCTCAAATTTTATCACTTCTAGCCACCAACCACCCCAGCATTCAACCACATTTTGGTTACCTCCTGGTTACCGTCCTCCAATCATAATTGTTCATTATTTTCTCTTGTCCCGATAAACAACTTTTTATTGGATAATAATAATTATTTGTTATAATTTGACACATTCAACTAATTTGCTTAAATTAAACTTATTACACCAAATTATGAACAGAAACTTTGTAACATTAATAACAGAACATTTTCTAAGATTTATGATTAGTAATAATTGTCTTATTGCTTATAATTTACAATACATTCGACAGTCAACATCTTTTGATTGGTTGATATATTGATCTTTGTGTTGTTAAGAGACTTCATCAAAATGTACTATACAGGGTGTAGATACTAAATATATCAAATAAATAATTTTTTATAATGCATGTATTTTGTGATACAGGGTGTATCAAATATTAAATATATTAGCAAAGAATACACTCAGCTGTTTATTCGCGCTATGAATGTTTGTCCCACGGACTAACCAGTTTGGCGCTATCAAAATTCAGTATATATGCATGACGCAGCACCATAGTGTTAGTTCACCTTCAATCACTGAATTCCTAACACAGCTAACCCTTGTTTACAAAATAACAAACGCCAGAGAACTCGACATTTTAGAGTACTGTAAGTTCTTAGCTCTATAGTTAAATTATTTTTAACGATAAAACTATAATACCTCGTAGGTTTTACTTCAACTCATTTCTATACCTGTGTAGTGGTATCTCCTGATTATTCGACATTATTACGGTTATACGTATCAAACAAATCACCATCAATCAGTCTGAGGGTATATCCATTATCAGCTATAACAATACACGAGTCAGTGGTCCCTCGAGGGCTTTACGAATACAACAAGGGCGGTTGTAGCTGATTACCAGCCGCCACAACGTTAATTGCTACCCATAAAGCTGCTGTCTCGATCTGAATTCAAACTACTAATTAAATCGCGCATACAGTACCTCTCGCTGGAATTATTCTTTCGCTTCACGCCTTTCTTGGAATTGTGCATCACGTTATTTTCATAACTCTTATAAAAATTAAAAGACGCTGGATACGACAGAACATTCAAAATTACCTTTAGGTCAATTTTCCAAATTGAGTTAGCTTTGCATGGGAATTTGTGAGGGGTATTAAAGAGTTTGTTCGTAACTCGTTACGCTGTCTGATGTGCGCTCGAACTGCTTCGTTCTACCTGTATTTCAAAATTTTTTATATAGAATTGAATGAAAAACTCTATAGAACCATGTTCAAGAACACTGGAAGAAATCAATCAATCAAAGCATAAATCATCCTGAGGAAATTGAAATATAATTTAAACTTATAAGCACATTCACTCTACTTTCAGTGTGTTGCGTCCACACAGGCAAGCTTCAAAGCATTTTTCAAACTTCCAAATGCATCTTCCTACCCCAGAAAAATATTGCAATATGCACTCTATCCCTTTCCTTCATTCAGTCATTAAGTCAATCTTCACTGACTACCCAATTGTCCAGAACATACACGACATCTATCAAACTCTCGTTGCTCAAGACATAACAGTGTCTCTCATCTTGCTTCCATCTCACATCGGAATTGATGGTAACGAAACTGCGGAGCGCCACGCGCGAAAGAAGCTGCCTCTAGTAACAACCCAAAACACATTGTCCAACTTGCAACAGACCTCAAGCCCCACTTCAAAAACGTTATACAAGAATATTGGCGACATCTATTGCATGACAGTACTTCATGATATCCATCCATCTACTTCTCCTCTCTCCCTTAACTTTTGGAACTTTAGTTATTTACGTTAGGTTGGTCTGACCGTTACGTTACTTGGAACGAGGGAGGTCGCGACGCAAACTTTATATGCCTTGAGCGCGTGGGCTCTCGCGCTCTCTCCTCAGTCTCAAAGCTAGTCTCTCGGCGCAAAATGTTGATTGTCAGCATACATTGTATTATTAATTACAGTTGATAGAATACTTAATATGTACTTTGTGCCAATCAACTTAATGATAAAATTTTTATAATTAATACTAAGTACTGTATATTTTTGTTAGGTAAATGAAGTTTCATCCATAGTAAAATAAATTCTTATATTAATATGTGTATTTATTTATTGATTCAAAAAATTTGATTATTGCTTAAAAGGAACTAAAGTTCCTATCGTGTGTCCCGCGACACGTTCTACCTTTTTAACCCGGAGAGAATTTCTGTGCCGATTTTAATAACAGTTGATAAATAAATACAGTGGAATTATTGGCAAAAGAAACTTTATTTTATTAGCGCATCTTTGGTCTTATCGCTATATTCTGGTCCAGATAATTCGCATTCTAATATTTATAAATCACCCTTAATATATACAAAGACGAAAACAAAAAGAAACTTCAACGTGTACCTCGTAGTTTTGAAACCTCTCGTAGGACAGCATGAATATAATTTTCCTTGAGCATATCCAGGAGAGTCGTTAGTTCTAACGATGTCACTAATGAAACAATCCAAGAGGCAATTATGAGAAATGACACATTTTAGTCGGGAGTGTTTCCCGAGAGACAATTTTCTCTTTACAAATAGGCACGCCACTTTCATTTCAGAGATAATTTGCACGAGTTTAATTTCGGAATTGTCTCAAGTTTTGATGGGATAAACTACCGTTAAGAAAAAAACAGACAGAACATTTATTTTTTGAAGATAATTAGTTTAGCGTCAATTTTTCTTAAAAAAAATCACTGGTTCTTAAGGAAGATTACTGAGTGTTATCCTGTTTGAAGATTCCTGAATTTTTGAAGATTCATTTCGAGAGAAATAAATAATATTTTTTTTACTATTATTACTTCTTCTATACCTCATTTAAAAACCAGGAGGAGTAATCTGAATTTAAGTTGGCAATTATGTAGATCTCTGATTGGTCAGATTCAGCCCAGTTTCACACAACACTTCTTAGCATTGACATCCAGCTGATTTCCATTTTTGATAGTTCTGACAGATGGATAAATAAATATTGGATGAAAAACCAAAAATATTCATGTTATCATCAAAATTTCTCAAGCAGTTGGTACATTATTACTTTACATTTTTCTTAAGATAGCAGTAAAGTAGGTTTACCGACTATTAAAGAAATACTGAGGAGGAGGAAAAATATACAGTGCTAAAAAATATTGGTGGAATACCTACCAGGACTTTTAAAAATTGTGATAAGTGAATAAAAATATGGTTCGAAGAACAAAAATGAAATCTGTGTTGGACAAAGTTTTGCAAGCTTTAAAGAAAAGTTCAGAAACAAATTAAATTTATCTGTGTCACCCTTTGAAGAGTCAAATGTACTATTTATTTGTTATATACATATTTGGAAAGAAATCGTCAAAGTTTATTGAAAGAACATAGCGAGATCAGTAAAAATGAGCTTTGGAAGATATGAAACAATAAAGAGAAGAATGGGTATGGTGGAAAATGCATTATTAGTTTTTGAAGGCAAAAAGAAGGAAGAAAATATCTCAGAAGTATTTGAAAAATGGTTCATTACTCCTAATCCGGCAACATAAAGATAACGGTTGGACATGTTTAAATTAATACTGCTTATTGATCTACAAAGTTATTAATTTTGTAGTACCTATTGTTATTGCCAGAACACATTATAAATTGTCATATTTTCTTCAATTCAATTAAAATAAATATAATTGAAGTTACTTTTCTATCTGTGATACCCCATCATCAACAATGACCATAATTTGTTTGTTGTCGATGTGAATCTGAATCTTCTGATGTAGAACGTACTTATGTAGAGTCGAAGGTATTTATTAGCCATTTTGTGAAGTGTTTTGAATACTATTGTATTCAATATTGTAATATCGTTTGAATCATTTCTTCATGTTACTTTGTAGTAACTTTTTTTCCAACGTTTCTACAACTCTCCGGTAGTAGTTGTAAAGAATGATAGATAATTATTTTATATAGGTACTCTATGCTAGTCGAAACATTTCAAAATTTAACTTATCGAATTTCTTTTTAAACTTAAAACAGCCGTAATAGAGTAATGTGGATGTTGTAATATTTCAGTTTGAATTAGAAATTTCAAACACGAAACAGGAAAAAGTTTTACATTCTGTTTAATGCTTAGGTACATCTAAAGAATATACTTAAGATCAAAGGAAAAATCAACTTATGACTAATCTCTTTGCTATCAAGACACAATTAATATATTTGGAACACGACTGTTGATTACGTTTTCGGAACACACCCTTTAGTAACTAATCTGGTAAATTTTAGTGGTGTGGGTAAGGCTTTTTAAATTACTCCTCCTGGTTATGGAGGGTAGAGGTAAGGAGAACCGTCTTGTATGCTGGGAGAGTTGAAAAAGTGTCCAGCTGTATACTGACAATAAAGCTTCAATTATCTGCCAGAGTAGCGCTGGCGTACAAAAAAATCTAATATGAACATAGCTATTGTAGACAGAGTGAAGTGTGCTAAATTAAATATTTAAAAATTTTCATGACTAGAGTAGTTAGTAAAATACCCGTATACAAAACATCAACTATTCACCTTGTTTATTTCTCTATCTTCTTCTAATCACTTTTGGCGCTTTCTTTAAAAAGTATCCTAAGGTGCCGTAGCGCCACCCTTATTGGACGCGCTGTTACGGACACTTTTTCATACACAGAGACGGTTCTCCTTACCTCTACCCTCCATACTCCTGGTTTTTAAATGAACTATAGCCAACTAAGAAGTGTTTAATAATTTTTTCTATTATTGACCAGTCAATAATGGACAAATTTAAATATTTTGAAAAAATACTTTTGCAACATAATTTTGTACATCCAGCAGATTGTCTTTAACATATTTGATGCTTGAAATCAGGATAAAATTATTTGAATAAAACTTTGGATTGGGTGAGGAGCGAGAACAGACAGTGTACTTACGTGTCAGTCAGACGACGGAGTAAGCGCTTCTCGTGGTGCGTTTGTGAACGATGTGGTGTAACGTGTTTGAAATAAATAATAACTTTAACAAATATCAACAGTCTTTGGCGTCGATGTCCATACAAAATGCTGCAGGAAAAAGAGAGTCCAAGATTTTCTTT
Source organism: Galerucella calmariensis (assembly GCA_910591675.1). Classification (NCBI taxonomy): domain Eukaryota; kingdom Metazoa; phylum Arthropoda; class Insecta; order Coleoptera; family Chrysomelidae; genus Galerucella; species Galerucella calmariensis. Next base: position 229,241 of record CAJUYG010000070.1, on the reverse strand, counting down.
ATTAAATGAACAAAACTTTATAAAGAAAGGTGAAACAAAATACTAAATATGTAAAATATACTAAAAAAAATTAATTTATATTAAGTAATAACCGTCAGATTTAAGTTTACATTATTTGAGAACTTATATTTCATCACAAAGCGTAAACATCTGATGTTTCTTCTCTTTTTTGGCCCCTTGTCATAAATCTACATGTAAAGCCAAGGTCATGAATCCATATGAGGCTTTAGCTACATTTTTTCCCAAATAATAGCCATTAAAATACGTGAATGGTAACTATCATATTAACAGATGAAAAACCCTGAAGTGAAGGTACGGTTAGTTCAGGTGATCAGCAAATTTCCCAAGATGTCCGAGCAGATAGAAGGCTCAAGAGAAGGAAGGAAGGATCTTTAGTTATCCAGAAAGAGCAATCTCCATAAAGTCAGGTAAATACCATGTCTTTAAAGTGTTACAAAAAACTATTCTTAAAATATTGAGGATAACCAACTCATCGCGTATTCAAATAGATGAGAAGCCTGAAGAGAAGAAAGGTCCTGTAGCTATCCCGAAGTGGAGATATCCAAGATGGATAGATGATACTTTAGAAAGATTACTACCAAATTTGCCAAGTGTTACAAAAAATAACTCTTGAATCACAGAAATGTTGAGTATAACCTAACGCCTTGGTAGCAAACAAAACCCAGCAAACTCCTGGGGGTCGAAAAACCCTCGGAGAAGCTGACTAACGAATTACTAAACCTCAGCAGGGGCCAGATGAGGACATGGTTTACTCACCAGTCACTGCACCCTCAGGAAGCACATGCATACAATCGGCATATTTAAGGAGGAACCTATCTGTCGTTGTGCATGGGAGAGGAGGAAACAGCCTCTCACATTATCTTTGACTGTGAAGCATTATCTCATTGGAGATGTAGACTCCAAAGACTGGAGCATCCAAGGGAGGATTTCTCAAAGAAGGACCTAGTGAATAGACTGTTGAGCCTGGTGGCCATGTTGACCGGAGGTGCCGAATCAATCAATAAATCATCTCCTTTGGCTTCACAAAACAAAGACAATTTACAAAAGAATTTGGACAAAAAGGGCTCATTGATCAAATTTAAATTATTGTTAGCTAGTGCAGATGTTTACGTGGTGTTTGAAAATAATGTTTTTTTATGTTATTCGGGAAAATTTGTTGCTTGTTTTGGTATTAATCGTTCCCATCTTTTTTGATTAATTTCATCACTTTCTGGTACTTCGTCATCGGTATCAATAAAGTCACTTTCTTCGGAATTATTTGGGTGCATAACTTCAACATCCAACTGTTTACTAAAATAAATTAAGTTAATGTTCAATTCAACTTAAGGTCTCGAGAAAGATTTGAAAATACGTGAGTTTCAATTATTTTTTCATCTTCCTTGAGTAAGGGAGAGCTGAGGAATGATGCGAACTTGAGAAGAATATTTTTGTGCAGTCTGCATGGCTTCAAGCAGAGTATAATAAACAACGGTACCATAATTCTCCATTTTTGCTCATTTCTCCACATATCATAATGTCTCGTTGGGTTTGGAGGGTGTAGCCACTGCGTATACCATTTCTCAACTCTCCCTTAAGCAGAAAAAAATTTTCAAATTTAAGGAATTAACATCTTACCTGTTATCCACATCCTGTATGTATTCCAAAGAACGTATATGTCTGGTTTTGCTCACAGCAAAGTCGCCATTGTTTTTAGGAACTAACAGTTTGTGCCCATCTTTAGTTTGGGTTACAATAAAATTATCATCATTCTAAAATAACAGATAGCTATGATTTTCAGTGTATTAAAACAGCAGGAAAAGTTGAGACTGTAGAAAAAGAACGGTAACATTAAAATATTTGACTCTATTTGCACACGATAATCTTGAACCATTCCTGAAGAGGGTGTTATCAGTTTACTTTAAAATAGGGACCTGCTAATTACATTTTAGCTTTTTATTAAAAAATCACTGTCAGTTTATAAAGAGATCAAAATTGAATAAAATAAAAACTAAGTAAGAAAATAGTTATTTGTTTTACCAGGCATAAAAGCACAAGATTTAATGCCGCGGCTGGTGAAACCAGCCAAGGCATTAAATCTGCTTTTCTGCCGAGTGAAGCATATAATTTTTTCTTCAAATTTGTTCCAGTTCCACGCAAAATCGACTTTTTCATATTTAAATTGCGTTTCATTATCAATATCCAAATAACTAAATTATTTCATCAAAGGTAACTGGGCCCTGCGTTACTAAGTTTATCGCTGATGACGTTTGTTGAATATGTTTGTTTACTGTTTACTTTGTCATTGTCAATTTTGAAAAGTTGTCATGTTAGAAATGGATTTACTGCAAGGTGAGGATGAATTATTGATGCAATTAACACCACCTGAGATAAGAGACCAGGCGCGAGATGTGGAATTTTACCTTTTACCGGAAAAATCAAGAACTGCATATGAACTCACATACAGCAGATTCATGGAATATAGACAGAAGAAAAATATAGGATCTTTCTCTGAAAATGTGCTGATTGTCTATTTTTCCGATCTTTCAAAGAAAATGAAGCCTTCAGCGTTATGGTACCTATTCGATGTTGAAAGCTACCCTGAACATAAAAAATAACATTGATTTGGCAAAATATCTGAAGTTACGGGCTTTTTTGAAACGCCAGTCAGACGGTTTCCATGCAAAAAATCACGAGTTTTTCAAAGAGAAGAAATCGAGAAATTTTTATCAGATACCCCAGATGAACTATATTTGTGTACGAAGGTAGGAATATATTGAAAATGATCTATTATGGATTAAAGAACTAATTTTCAATTTATATTTTAGGTCGTACTTATTGTTGCAGTCGCTGGGGCTTGTAGATGTGATGAGCTTTTGCAAATGAAAACAGATGATATAAATGATATGGGCGACAAATTGCTAATTATGCTACCAAATACTAAGACCAAAAGATCAAGATCTTTTGTAGTAACGGAATATTTAAGCGTATATAGAAAATATGCAGCCTCCAGACCCTCGAATTTAAATAATCGGCGTGTCTTCTATAAGTATGCGAACGGTAAAGCACATCATCAATTCATTGGCATTCACAAATTCGGTAAAATGCCAGAAGAAATTGCTACTTTTCTGGGACTTCCTATCCCATGCGAAAGAGTATACCGGGCACTACTTTTGCAGAACTTCGGCCACGTTGCTGGTGCATTCTGGTGGGGACATAACAATGTTGAAGCAACATGGAGGATGGAAGTCTTCCGCTGTCGCGGAGGGCTATATTGAGGACTCGCTAGCCAATAAGTCGAACATCGGCAATAAAATATTTTCTGGCGTGTGGATACTAAAGTTGTTAATTTTACTGGAAAGGAGGGAAGTGGACAGAGTTCAATTGTATTAAATAATTGTTCACAATTCATCATAAATATATCTAATACATAAAAATTTCGTGTTGTAGTTTGTAGTTTTAATGCAATAAAACCAGTTTATTATCATCAGCATCATTTTGAGTTTTCTTAATGTCATTGTTAATTTCAATAACCAGTTTGATTTAAATTATTACTTGGAAGGTTGCCTAGCAACGAACTTTTTCTGCCTAGGCAGTAAAAGTGGACTTTTTCTGCGTAGGCATTAAAAGTACAACTTCTAAACCTGCCAAGTGTCATTAAAAGGCCGCTTTTAATGTCATTTGGAGAAAAAAATATTAATCGAAGCTAAGGATAATAATAATAATTTTATTCACCAAAAAAATATACAATTGATTGGGTGACAGGAACAGGCGAATAAACCCAAACTCAAAAAAGTTCATTGAAGAACTTATTGTACAGCTCATCATTGTGAATGCTGCTTTATAGGGGATAAGTAATTATTATTCATTTCAATAGGTAACAAACAAAACATGGATATATTTAGTTAAGGTTATACCTACCCTTGGTAAACATTTATCTTCTGTACAAGAATAATGTTTGCCATCTGAACTGCACACACAAAAATTGCAGTCTATCTTGAATCTTGAATTTGCTACGCATATAGTTGCGCCTAAAACAAAAATTTTTATATTTTTCTCATATCTTACTTAATTTCAAAACCAAATATTGCTGATACTGTGAGAAATATTATTTTTCACAGCACTTTGCCCACGTCACATACATTTATATGGAGAATCAAATAAAATCGACAAAAACTAGCTAGAGTGCTAGAGTGGACTTAGAGATAATAGTATATTATTCAACGAGTGTAGAATTCTGGCTATTATTTACGCGGATGAAGTTTCCAAAACGAGCGAGCGCAGCGAGTGAGTTTTGGAATCATCCAAGTGAATAATAGCTATTCTACACAAGTAAAAGTCTAAGTATACTTTCTCCGCGAATAAAAAGAAAAAACTTCCAGTGAGGATCAAACCTCGATCGTCTGCGCCACAACCACCATTTCTTCCACTAGGATATAGAGCATATTTATAAAAATGTAAAGAGCAAATATATATACGTAACTCATTTTTTTAACCGGAACCCTCACATTTATGAATGAAATTAATTGCGGGAGGTGTACATATTCAATATCGCCACTGTTGTCCATTTTTTTCTTATAATACGTAAAATTATGATCATTTAATTATTTTGACGTTTCAAACGCGCTGTCAGAAGCGATTTACGTTCTTAGGTATTTGACGTTTTAAAGAGTTGATTTGATTTATTCATTTTATTTAATTTTAGCGTGAATTCTGATAATAATAGAATGTGATTGGCTAACGAGAGTGAATTATTTTTATTATTCACTGGTGTGAAGAATTTATATCATTATGCAGCTAAATATGTAAAAATAATTTGTGCGTTATTATTTAGTCGTGGAGAAAATTATTTACTTGTATTATTGAAATTTATGCATTTGTAGAAAAAGTATAATGTGCGACATGCGACATGTGGTACTTTTCTCACTCGTGTGTTTGCGGCACCCACTTGTTGCTCAATATACTATTTTTTAATGTTGAGCTTTTCCATTTAATAAAATTTGTCAACAATTCAGATTTTGTCGAAAAATTTTATTGATACGATCATTTTGAACAAAACTATTTCTATATTTGTCCCGGTATGATTCACTGGAGAAATTAAAATTATCTCCTATTAAGTCTAATATTTTTATAACACATAATTTTATCCTATTATTTAAATCTTGTTGTTTCCAGAAAACAGAAGATACTTGTGGGTGGACCCTAATTGATGCAATTTTACATTTAGATCTTTTTCTACTGAATTTTGATTCATCAAAAATAGACGGTGCTAGAAAAACTAGAAATAATCGGAGATTGTTACCTAAATCAGCTATTCTCAACCGCTGGTCCGACGGACCATTGGTGGTCCGCGGAGAAATTTTGCTGGTCCGCTGACATTTAGTAAAGTAAGTAAGTAAGCAAAATGTTACAATTAACTTGCGCGATAGTTCTTTATAATAAAAATTTGTTGTTAAGAAAATATCACTGGTCCGCAATTTTTTTTTAACAAATCTACTGGTCCACGGGCCAAAAAAGGTTGAGAAACGCTGACCTAAATCACACTAAAAAGTTGAATTTACTTACAATTCAGCAAATTTCCCAATATCTATTAAGTGAATAATTTTTTAACATGTTCCTATCCTAAGAAAAACGTTCAGGATTACCACGTCAGTCTTTTTCGTTTTTTCTTTAACTCAAGCTGATTTTTATTGTATGCAGCACTCTGCATATTGTTTCATTATTAATAATTACCCCTTTTTAGTTCGTTTTAAAAGACACTTGGAAAGTTTAGCATTGTTACATGGATATGATAGATGTTAATGCTAATTTCACAATTTATCGTTATCATTTTGACTTTCTAACATTTTTTTCCAACGCCATTAACTTATAACAATCATTAGTTTTTAACTTTAGTATGGAGTAATCCTGTCTAAGGAAGTTGATATGCTGGAAGTTACCATATTTTTATTTCACTATGTATCAATCCTTCCAAATTAAAATCACAAAATTGATGTTTACATGAAAAGCTTCGTGATATATTTTACATAAAATTTATTATTAAGCAAACTTACCGCTTAAATTGAAATAAAACCCACATACAATAAGTACGAATGTGCGCTTGTCCATGTTGGTAGATTATTCACAACTGATAGTAATTCCTGTCGTAACGTTTTATATTGTTGTTTGTTGCAACGTCTAGAAGTTAACGCAAAGGAACTGCGTATAGTTTGTCTCAAAGTATATAATCTTCACTTTTACCGGCAATCATAAAATAATGGGCCAATTGCAATAAATCATATGGCCAATATATAATAGCTAAATATCTATCTTTTTGTATTCTTATCATAAATCCTTTGTTTTTTATTTAATATGAAAAGACTGATGATTTCTTTAATTTTGTTCCTTTTTCCTCCTGAATGAGAGATTATTAAATACTATTAACTTAAATAAACTATATCCAGGCCCGCCCTGCCTTGTCACTCGAATGTTTTGCTGGGTTTCATTTCAGGAATACTCCATCTTAATGTCTTTCTAATGATGTGCCGTACATTCCCGTATATTCCCTATTTAAACATAAGGGTTTGCTGAAGTGGAAGGGAAAAGGGGTTGACAAATGACAGATGCATAGAACTTAAACATGTGTCCCTCTTAGAACAAAAATCGACCTAATTTCCTTAAAATCTAATTAATACTGCCAAATATCAAAATATTTCATTTTCTGTGGCCCACTCTGTATAATTATTAAAGGATATCAGTGGATGCCAACAAAATAAATCAATAAACTCCAAAATTATTCATTATTTTTGTATACGGAAACTGAATACCAAAAATCAAATCATCATTACTAACTTAATTGTGGTTTATAATAGACTTACTTAGTCAATATCCAACCAAAAGGATTTTCGTCATAATTAACAATTATTCGATTGTTTATAATATTTAAGTTCCTTTCGGAAGTTGATATCTACGGATGTGGGCTTGCAGGTTAGATAATTTTAGTGTAAATTATGTTTCACCACGACAAAAACAAAATTACTGATCATAGGAAATGGAAATTTCAATTAAATTGAATACGGGTGATATTCACTGAGACCTAGAAGATCTATATTGTGCCCCTTAGTGTGCACCGGAATCCACAGTAAGGTTATTGTTCTCGCCTAGTTCATTGAGTTCTTACACCATTTTGGAACTAATTAAACAAGAACTCGGTGCTTGGTGCTTCCATGACTGCTTGACTATCCGACATGATAATAATCCTTTATCAATATTGAATAATAATTATAATTAAAATTAATTAAATAATATGCAAGCTTTCAGGGCCGGATTTAGGGGAGGGCAACCGGGGCGAACGCCCCGGGGCCTCCACAAACGCAGGGCCCCCACAATAGAGACTTCGGGGAAAAAACTCTTCCAAACTCCAACTAGTAAACACTAGTAAGCATCTTTTCCTTTGATATTTTTTTTTTGCCCTTTTACCTTTACCTACAGCCTACAGTACTATGTACATACATGATAATTTGATTATATTAATCTTAAATAACAGAAATCATTGATCTATATTTGTTCACTCCAATCAGGCAATCAGTGGAATATCAAAATCTCAAATGGCCCTGATAAGCACTTCCAAGTCATCTTGAGGGAGTACCCCAATCGCTTAATGGCTGAGTGGGGTGGTACTTGCCCGCAACCTCGGAGGTTGGGTATTCGATTCCGTGTCTCGACAATTAAAAATTTCACCCTGTAAAATTCATAATTGACCATACATTATTTAGTTTGTTGGAATCGATTCATTAAGAGGATTTCAAAAATAAGCAAATATACAGGGTGTTTCATTAAAAAAAAACAACACCGACTATGGCATACTTGCTTGAATCACCCTATACATTTAAATTTATGTTTACATAACGCACAACTCAATTCAAAAGTTCACGTGTCTCGGCATTTTTTATAATTTTCTAAAACAATGACACAAAGAATTTTATTCCATGAGTGGTTTCCACACTGTACATAATATGAATTAATTGCAGTATATGAACAATCGGTCAATCGGTGTTCTTCAATTCTTAAATAAATCAATTATTATTGACTAATTGGTAATTTTTTTCATATTTATGTGTTTGTTCAATACTAAGGTAATCTACTTGGTTTCACAATAAATTATTTATTGAAACACTCGACTGAAAAAAAATAGTTTACTTTATTTGGAAAATAATTTGGGGCGGCGAGGGGGCCTCCGCTCCTTTGTTGCCCCGAGGCCTCTGGTCCTCTAAATCCGGCCCTGCAAGCTTTCATAGTGTTTGGTTCCTGGCCCGTACACTCCTATCCCAGCTCCTTCTACTGCTTTTGCATACCACGTCTGGTAATGTATAAAAGACTCTACAACTTTTTTATCAAGCAACTTTCCCCGCAGTGTTTATGAGTTTATCAAATTAAAGGTACATATATATTAGAGCAGTCTTAGAGGTAGTGCTAGACATTCCTTCACTCCATCCACATCTACGGAGGATTGCTCTGAAAAATGCTAGAATGATTCTGGCTAAATCTTTTGAGTCTGGTGATCTAACGATACATTTTTATACTAAGGTTTGGAGTAACCCAATCCACGAAGATGCTCACATACGAAATATGATTATGAACTCACGTTAGTGCGTGTGAGTTATCACACAACGGAATCGCTCTTTTTACGGAAAGGGGAAACAATCCAACAATATATTCCATGCCAAACTATTAGCAATAGATTTTGCGCTCAAGAATGCTTTAACTCAGCCAGAATATTTATTGCATCTGATGGCCAGGCTGCTTTAATATAGGCTCTGAAGTATACAGCTTATTAGTCTGGAACTGCAAACAATCCCTTGAGCATGTGGCTAGACACAACAGACTAGCTTTGTTGTAGAAGAAATAACCAGAGTTTGACACATTTGAAATTATATAATTAAAAACAGTTTCCATTTTTTTTAATTTGTAGCGATAGGTTTCTATTTAAATTCACATTTTTCAATAATTTTTCTATTCAAGTCCAAGTTTATTGAATATTATTGAATAGATAATAGATAATAAAACAAATAGCGGTTAATAATAATTTATATAATCCAAATTTAATTGACATCATAAATAAAAAGATACGAAAACATACTCTAGAATCTAGAACAAGTATTTCCTTCTGATAAAAACAAAAATAACCAATTTAAAAGCTTAACTTACTTTGGAAAACCATCCTTAAAAATAAAATCATTTTTAGAAACTTTGGACTTGAATATTTGCTTCAAAACCGACAACAATTTATCCAAATTCATTAAAAACAACAAATCCAAATCTTCAAAACTAAATAAATCAGGAGTTTATAAATTAAAATGTGGTAATGACGACTGTGATAAAATTTATATAGGTAGAACTCTTAGGAATTTTAAAACTAGAATTTCAGAACACAAACGTAGTTATGACAACCAAAAATCAGATTCCAACTATTCAAATCATTTATTAGCAAACCAACACTCTTTCGATTCAAATTTTGAAATTTTGCATATATAGAACCTAAATGCTTCAAATTAAATCTTTTAGAAGCCCTAGAGATAAATAAAAACAAATATTCAGATAATCTTCTTAACGACCAACTTGATATTAACAATTCTCCCTTATTAAGCCTTTTTACCTAGAAAGGTTCCTGTAGGATTGTTGTGAATGAACTTTAGTTAATCCTATATTTAGACAAATTCATTTCATTTCCTTGTAAATAGATAATAATTCTATTGCTAAATATCCGTATAATTTAGTATTAAGGCACTGTATAAATTGAAAATTTCTCATTATACATCCATTCGTTTGAAAAAGCTACTGTGTTAGCGAAACGCGTCACAACTTAAGGGAGAAGGTAATTAAAACTGCTTGTATCTACTTTAAAGAAAAATTTATTATACAAATATTCGTTATATTACATTATTACAATATTATAAAATGAAAAATAATTAAATGGAAAATAGAATTATATTCTAAGAATGTTCAAACTTCCTATCTGAAACTTTCAGCAGATTCTAGTTTTTTACTTTTAATGATCTTTGCTGGTAAAACTTAGATACTTAGGTACTTCTGACATTAAAGGAACCAGTGAATCACTTTATAATATTTTATATCTTTATAATATTGTTTTTCAGCTCACTGATGGTCACCATTTAACCATCGATAATATCTAACCATAGTAAAGAAATGTTTGTATACTATACTTTCGTTATTAATGCATACAAATAAACAAATATTTTCAAACTCTATTCATCCAAAATTACACACTAATTTTTATCATATAGAAAATCATCAAGATATTGTAAATTTATAATTTTTTTTTCAGTGATGAATTTTTACTATGAAAATGGTTATAGAAATCTAGAATCATTTCTAATAGTATGAGAAAAATTTTACTATAATATACTGAGTCTCAAGTCACTCTACATCACTGTACCAATACTATCATGGAGCAACTAATTATTAATAATAATACACCAATTGACATTTTGACACCATTTTCTGAGTAGTAAGTTTACTTAATATCTTTTTAAATCTGATCTTTGATGCTTTGTAATCAAATAGATGGTTTGAATGAATAGGCTTTACAATTACTATCCTATCGTTTTAAAATCTTATCCCATGCTCTTGACCTCAACTCATTAAAATCTTCAGATGAGTCTTCTTCATTATTTCTTCCCTTATCTTGATATTGGTAGTTATCTTGTGCAATCTTAAAATTATTATTTTCTTCATATGGATCATTATTTAGATCATTATCGTTAATTGCGTCATCAATATTAAATCTCTCATCATCAATATCGTTAGTATCACTTCCCTTGTCCACTGCTTCGCTAAAATTTTAATATTGTTCCATTGTTAGTCGATTTCCGAAGAAACTATTGATCTACTTATTTTAATCCTAATACTTACCTTGCTACTTGGTTATTGTTCTTTTCGTTTACATAATCATCATCATCGTAATTTTCGTTACTTAAATCATTGTCTAAATTGCTTAAATCAATGTAGTAATCATTATCAAATTGGTCTTTAAAAACAGTCTCTTTGTTTGTCTTCTTCTAAAACACATATTTTCATATTAATGCTTTTATTAATGATTAGGGACGTCGGATTTAAAAGTTAGAAGAGTTACTGATTTTACACAATTTGGTGACGAGCAACAAGCAAGAGGATCCGATTGTGGTATAGAAGAAGATCTGATGAGTCAACATGTTTCTTTTTCAATAATAAAGTTGATATTTAGTTAAATAAAATTATTTCAATGAATACATACCAAATAACATTTTTCCTCTGAACATTTGTAATCTAATCCAGTCATTCCACAAATGCAAATGTTACAATCATTTTTAAATATACTAGATGGCTTGCAAATTGTTCCAGCTGAAACCATAAAGTTACTTTAATCTCCATCTCAATAGAGATGTATGTAAGTATGTATTTTGGGGTGACATTCACTGAGACCTAAAAGATATATTGTGCCCCCCTTACTTCTACTCAGTTTCTGAGGAGAGTCTCAGAAACTAGTAGTTCCTTTGGTCCTATTTCCCGGGGGAATTTTAGAATGCCTGCAGGCTTCAACATAGGTAAATGTTCCTCTTCTATCCAGTAATTTCTAGGTGATGTGCTCTAGGATTTTGGAGTGCTGTGCAGTTGGAAAGTATGTGGATGGAAGTTTCTTCTTCAATTCCACAAAATCTGCATTCTTTTTCCTCCACTATTTTGAGCTTTTTCAGGTGCCCATTCCGGCGACAATTTCCCCGTTAGGATCCCTGTTAAAACTCTTAGCGCAGTTTTACTTTGACTTATGCATTCATTTGATCTTAACAGGTTGTAGTCACCCAGAAGAATCTTTGATTATATAAGCCCTACTAGATCTTTCCAATGGTCAGATCTCTTTTTCTCGGCTTTACTTATTTGTTCCAATATTACATTGGGGCTGATTCCGCAAAAGGGTTCAGACCCCCAGAAAGGTATTTCAGTCCCCCTCTTTGCTAATTCATCTGCTATTCCATTTCCTTCTATTCCAGTGTGTCCTGGAATCCATGGTAAGGTGACTCAATAGAGATACGTCCAGTACCAGTGACTTGCTATTTTTTGGATCTTTTATCAAAAATATTGAATTTGTTCATCAACTATATCTAAGTTTTTGTTGCTATTTCACTTAAGGAAAATACAAATTTTTATTAACTCCATTTAAAACTTCAATCACTCAATTACTATACAGACTCTGTTGTTGATGAGTTTTGAAAAGTACAAATCCAGAAATGAGATTGCCAGGCAATTTAAATGATATTGATGAGAAACTTATGATTTAAAAATGATAAGAGACAAATAAATAATGTACTAAGCAAATTCTAAATTGGTGAAAAATGATTTCGACCAAATTTTTTCCATAAAGAATTTTAAAGTTACTTTAATCTCTCTCGATCATTAAACAGACTAGATGAGTAACACCACTTTGGCCAAACACTTTATTTGTAGCCAATATCTCAATAGAGATACTTCCAGTACCAGTGACTTGCTATTTTTTGGATATTTAATCAAAAATATTGAATTTTTTCATCAACTATATACGAGTTTTTGTTGCTATTTCACTTATGGAAAATACAAATTTTTATTCAACTCTATTCAGAACTTCAATCACTCAATTACTATACAGACTCTGTTGTTAATGAGTTTTGAAAAGTACAAATCCAGAAATGAGCCTGGCAATTTAAATGATTTTGATGAGAAACTAACAATTTAAAAATGATATGAGACAAATAAATGTACCTACTAAGCAAATTCTAAATTGGTGAAAAATGATTTTGACCAAATTTTTTCCATAAAGAATTTATAATATTGAGGGATTATACTCATGCTACGTGGTTAATCAGGTAAAACATACAGGGTGTAACAAAAAGGCAGGTCATAAATCATACCACATATTCTGGGGCTAAAAATAACTCGATCCAACCCAAGTTACCCCAGTACAAATGTGCATGCGGAAAAAGTTACAACCCTTTGAAGTTACCAAATGAAAATTGATTTTTTCAAATATTTCGACAGTTGTTCGACATATTAGAATAAAAGTTGACATGTGACTTTCTTATGATTAGAGCATCTTAAAAAAATTAAGGAATTATTGCACCCCGTTAAAAATTTATGGGAGTTGAGATCCCGTAAATCCCCCCAAAATTTTTGTGTACGTTAAAATTTAATGCTTATTGTGGCACCATTATTCAAACACATTATTTTTGTAACTTTTTTGCCCCCTAGTACTTTTTACAATTATCAGTTTTTATCGAGGTACAGCCTATTTTTCATTATGCTTCAAAAATTTCGAGTAACAAAAATTAAAGTCAATTAATTTTTAAGTTTTTCGAGGGTCCCAAATTTTTGATTGAATCTCATTTATTTACAAATGTGTAGTTTTTATTAGATGTTCGAAATGGCCCCCATTTTCTTGAATACACAGTCGGCACCGTTTTACTAACGAAAACCGAATATTCTGGAAAAGCAATGGCTTCTGACGATATCTAATTGCAGCCTCAAGGATTTCTTTTTTCGCATGGACATTTGTACTAGAGTAACTTGGGTTGGATCGAGTTATTTTTAGCCCCAGAATATGTGGTATGATTTATGACCTGCCTTTTTGTTACACCCTGTATACTGTATTATCAAATTATTTATACATTATTGACAGAAATACGATATAATTTTAACTTACCTTTAGCTGAACATAAACTGAATACAGCACAAGCTATAATTAAAATACTAGAAATGTTCATATTTACAGAGTACTTTAGCAACTATTCTCTATTCAAGATTTCAGTTTATTATTAATGCATGGATTTGTAAAAAACCAAACCGCTAAAGGAAATAAAAGTGGTCAGCACAATACAAAGTTATTCCTTAAATAGCATTTATTAGCTGCACCGGATATTTATGGTTGTTTAGGAATTCACCATTCTTATTCTTTCAACTTTCTTCCTTAATATTTTAAGTAAATTGTTATCTTCAAAAGCTTCAATATTCAGAATCGTAACTGCAGTCTAAATACTTTTATGCTGGGGTAATAATTATGTCAGTTTCTTTGGCGCGCGCTTTTTATTTACAATGGTAGGTAATTATACAACTAGGAAATAGGAAATCCAAGTCGATCATCTGATTGGAATAGAAAATATGCTGATATCCTGCTATAAAACACTGTAGTGTAGAGCCACTTAATATTTCTATGGATCCCAACGTCTTTAATTCATCTAAACATGATGAATAAAATCTAAAATAAACCTAAACCTGCTCTGAACTTTTAACAGTTATTTTGGAAGAATTGTAAAATGGCTGAAACAAGCAGCAGTCTTGTTGCCTTTTTGTTTGATGTATTTTATAGTACTCGAGAATGTAGAAAAAAGACAAAATCAACTTTAAATTATTTTATTAAACAAAATTAATAGAAAATACAAAAATATATTGAATAACTACCTATTAATAGATAACTATGTACAAGCTAGATTCATTATTCAACTTTGAAAGAAGCGTTGGCAATCCACCTAAAAAATACAAAAAATATATCAATTTAAATATACAAGTTCGACAAATATTTATCTTCCGTTTATAGCATCTCATATAGGAGCAACAGTGAGAGACAGAGACAGTCCAAGAGAGAACAAAATACTTCCCCTCCACGAAACACAAACCGCTCCTAGACTCGATTGGTCGAAAAACTCTCCGAAGAGGGGAATGCGACATTGTCTCTATAGCTTTCTTTCTTTTACTCACAGAATGGCAATACGGAACACATTATTTATAAACATATTACGAATTGTTTACTTACAGTACGAGTTCCCCATAACCCTTTCTTCTCTAATTTATCTAAATTTAAACTCAAAGTTTTGCTTTGAACAATATCCTAAAAAAGATTGAATTTTAAATTGAAAAATCCAGTTTTAGCCTCTTACTTACTTTTTGATATAGTTTTCGTTTTTCTTCAGGCATATACTGTAGTAAAAGTACGGCGTATTCGTTTTTGTTCAAATTAATACATTTCTGTACAATTTTTTCGTAATTCAAAGAGAATGAAACAGGACATGACTGAAAATAAACAACTATGTTAAATTGTGACACAAGACCGACTACAGTTTACTAAGGAGCGGTATTATTTTTCCGTTTGTCCTAAATTCCTAAATAATTAGTTTTAATTGTCAAAATCAGTAGGTATTAAATTTTCGAAGCTAAACTTCGATAATTATAATAGTCGATGAGTTAATAAAAATACTAAATCAGGTCTTTCAAACCGAAATACCTCTCCCCTCAATTTATCTTTTAATTAAAATGAATATTAAAAAACTTTTTGTGTTAAGATAGAAACACACACTTACCTGTATCATCAAGAAATTTTTGACTAAAATATCTTCTAATTGATTGTCATTTGATAAATTAATATTTTGTTGGAAGGATTCATCTATTAAAGTTTGCCAAGCTCTAAGATAGAAATATTTATCACATTTATTCTTAAGGTACTCTACGTAGATCTTGAGCTCTTCAATCTAAAAATGTATCCACATTTTAATATCACGATCCAGTGCTACGCGATTCTGCTATTATATACAGAATACAATTTATACTTAGTAGATAGGGAAATTTATAGTCTAAGGGTTGGCAAACCTTCAAGACTTTGTCAAATATTTAGTTTGTTATATTCACAAACTTTTTTTAGTTTTTTGGTGCTTTTGAATCAACTGTTTCTCAATTATTAAACAGTTTTTTATATTAAATGCCCAAGCAGTTAAACTTACCATTTCTAGTTTAATCGCACTATTAACAATGTATTCCCAATATTTGTTTTCTTCCAGAGTGTAGGTAATACAAATGGCTCCCATGCATTTTATCGCTAGTGGTTTACCCATGCTTGATAATTTTTTTAATAATTCTCTTTTGTTGTATTGGTCTAACGTTTCTATGGTCAAGAAAATACTCAGAGATTCCAATTCGCTCACCAAAGTTAATTTGTCTATGTAATTCCTAAAAATTTAAATTGTGTCTTTTTTCTCTTATTTTTTGGGAATCAAACCACAATAATGTTTTTTAATTCGACGTTTCGGTAGAGTTCCAGCTACCGTTGTCAAGATTAACTAGTAATAAAATAATTTTTGGCCCCTATCTGACACTACGAAAAAAATATGACAACTAGACAATCAATAATATTTTGAAGTTTAAGACTACAAAACTTTGTTGTCTAAATTTATTAAGGTCCATTCACAACTCTGGTAAAATGTGAAATAAAATATTATATTTTATGACATTTTAACGATATGATAGTCTACTAGAAATGGAATTCAGTGAAGTGCACGTTCCAGGAACGGTTTTTATTGGGATAGCGCTTTTTTTTCGCTTATTTTGGAAATGTTGTTAATAAAACGCGTTTGTTGTTACTTTTTTGTTTATGATTATTTTTGTTTTCAAAATATGTATAACTCAGTTTGGTGATTTTGTGTATTGACAACTATTCCAATGATAAATCATAAGAAAACCTGGATAAAAACTTATGATGCTATCCTGATAACGCAGGTAATTGATTATTGAAAATTTCTCTTTCTAACATTGGTAACCAAATTTGACTACATTCGGCTGAAATACTAGCTACACATTTATCTGCATTTAGTTGTATTAAAGCACTTTCTTTGATTTTTCGTCTTTTATTATTGGGCTCTTTCAATATTATTTTTGTCGAATCCCATTAAATTTTATGCCCCTCTTCCCAAGCATGTTTACAAATACCTGACTTGAAGAACTCCCTATCTTTGATATATTTTTTATGTTCACTAATTCGGACTTTCAATGGTCTAGATGTTTCACCTAAATAGAATTTGTCGCATTTACAAGATATCTGATATATTATGCAATTTTTTGAAGATCGTTCTTCATTTTTTGGTTTCGTTTTTGTTAGTATAGATCTCAACGTATTGTTAAATTTAAAACTAGTTTGATTCCCAAAAAATAAGAGAAAAAAGAATAAGTAATGCCACAAGGAACTTACAGAGGATATTTAAATTTTGTCAATAAAAAAAGGTGCAATTATAGTATATAGACGGAAAAAAAATGTGAAGATTATTTTCTCCTATTCTTCTGCATCTTAGCTTCACCTGTACCCATCTATGTCTGTAAAATATTCTTTAAACTTGAATTTCATCGGCTTCAAAACGTAAAATTAATTTGAAACTTTGTAGACTTATCAAGAACCGATAACTGTTCGATAAATCAGAATTAAAGTCTCTAGTCTCCTCACATAAACAGTACAATTCAAGATTTAAAGGCTGAGTTGCCAAGAACTCGAACTTCTACTGGGTGTGCCAAAGAAATCAATCAATCAAGAGCATAAAATGTAAAAAAAATACTAACAAAAGTACAGATACAATTAAAATGGTACACACATTGTAATCTACTTACAAAAATTCTCTGTACGGTAACATAGTCAATTCCGCTATACTACTTTCATCTGTAAGATCACAAACACATTTCAAAGCTTTAGCTTTGAAAGCGACGTTTCGGTTCTCGTCCTCAACTTCGTTCAATCCTACTCTTAAAAGATAAGTTTGCCAGTATTGTTGGTTGCCGCTAGAGCAGAGGTATACTGCTCTTTTAAAATTATCTTCTTCGTTATTGTTTATACAATTCGACATAACCGATGGGAAATATGAAGTTGTATCCATATCGGCTTCCATATAAGAGCTGCTCAGCCAACGGTTTAGCAATTCTAAGCGTATTTCTTGAATATCCAAATGAAATAGCTCAGCTAAAGCGTCTACGGCATTGTTTATGTCTAAAAAGTCGAATTACCATTATAAGATATAAGGAGCTGAAGTTTTGCCTAGTCCTTAAATTTGAGATTCTAAATATTCTGTAGTGTATAAGTCATTCTCGAAATGGTTTACTTGATACTTTTATAGATAGGTCTATCAACAATTATATGTATTGATATGAATTTTGTGTTTTGTGTGTTATTATTATTATTAAATTTTTATTTTGTTTGTATTGATGTATTTATTTGTTGGGCGCCAATGATTTTAAGAAATTTATTTTATGGTTTTTGGTATCATACAACACTAACCAGTTTTTTAAGGACTCTTTAATACTCAGGTTGGGTTCAGGTACTAAATACTTTATTTGTTTTTTAAAAAGAAATTTTCTTATCAATTCTATTTACCTTTCTTATTTTTATCACTTTAATTGTATTTGAAAACTTTTAGGCCGGTCATGTGTCCTTGCCCTTGAAATTGTTTGGTAGTGAGCTAAGTTTTGCCAACCTTATCGAAATGAAAGAAATTAGTTTTGTAATCTGTGAAATATTAATAAATTTATTCTTTTACTGTAAGGCGATTTAATACAGATTTGAAAAGTAAATATGCAGACAATTTTTTTTAAACTCTTACCTAAATGGTCTTCCACTCCTGAACATTCATAATAATGAAAATTAACATCTAGTTCTTACACACGTTATGCAACTCCTTTTGCATATAATATGTAAAAGGGATAATATACAAATTATTATCATGCTACTGTTTGAAAACATCTGTTTTTTATCAAAATGGACGATTCTACGATCACAATGATGAGAAATAAATATCAAATTTTCATTTATCACCACACACATGTAAGTTGATGATTCAAATTATGATAAAATACCTTTTTTCTTCTACGTTTTGAAATTCTAATAATTACTTCCTTTTATGTTTCAGACCGCTCTGGGCCTGTCAGTCCTTGATTGGGATTGCTTCGCTCTGATTCCGTCGTCAGTTTGGAGAATTTTCAGTATAAATGGCCTCTTGGAGTTTTCATTTATGGTTTATTTGAAGGTTTCATTAATTTAAGTGGATATTTACCATAGAATTTCAACATGAACTTTTTGTAAAAGGTTAGTAACACTTTTGCACTATAGATTTTCACTTCTTACTTTATTGTGACTTAAATTTTAATTATTTTAACAACATAAAAAGAAATTTTCTTTTCAATTCTGTATCTCTTTTAGCTAAGTGACGCTTTCTTCCCCGTTTCTAATCAATAACAACGTAATTCTCTTTTTTTTTAATCAACAACCATGTGTCTCTTAGTTTTAAGTTTTTTTATATCAGCTGACCAATAAAATTCATTTAATAATTTTCAATTTTTATTACTTGACTTGAATGTTTAATTTTATGTTCTTTTTTTAATATGAAAGTTTACTATTAATGTCTTTAAATACTTCATTTTAGTTTTTATCGTTTAATTCCAAAAGTTTAAAAAGTATTTGATATTTGTTTTTATTTCTGTAACCAAGGTCCTTTCTTCCGTTCGAGTTTTTTATTTTTACTGATGTCAGATTTTATAACCTAACTAATATTTTTTTTATTTTTTAGGTTCTTTCTTTCAGATTAATCATTAGCCAAGAAACCTTTCATAAAGCTTTTGAAGATTCTAAAATTATATGAAAAGGATTTTAATAAATTAGAAGGAAGTTATCAGGTTCCTGTTCAAAGTTTGGTTTAAAGTTTGAATATATTTCAGGTGATTTGTTTATTTTTATTTTGTCAAGTTTAATTCAAATTTTAGTTTATTTTTCATTTTTCTAATGTATTAGTTACATTATAAATTTCAAACTGTCTTCTCTAGTTTGATTTATTTTTGTTTAATGATAAGAGAAATTTCTCTTTTAAATAGTTTTTATTTTTAAAATTTTATACTGAAATAACCCTTGTTTGGTGTATGTGATGTATGATACTATTTTCCATATCATTATAAAAGTATTAATAACCTTAAGTAAATTTATAAGACTATTTAATTTAATTATATCGAAAATATTGCAAAAAATTGTGAAAAAAATACTGTGAAAGTTGGATACTAATATTAAGAGACGCCGCATCCTAAATGTCAATTTTCCTTTTTCTAAATTGTACATTTTAAGATGTTATTTAAAATCAAAGTTTATCAAATCAAAGCATCACCTGCATATGTCAAACAAAAGGTTCCAGCGTATTTCGGAATGCTCTCGTCCATGTAAAGACTTTCAATTAAACTCTGCGGTTGAGTAACTAACTTGAGATAATTTTCTTTCGCCAAATTGAATTTGTGCAAAATGCTACAAACTGATAAGCCGTAAAATTTATTTTTGACCTTGATAAAAGCTCGCTCTACTTCAGGATCATTCAAATGGTTATTTCTGTAAGCGATGGCGTATTTGTAACTTAATTGGGCGGCTATCACTTTATCAGCACCTAAAAAAAGTTGATAATTATCAAGTTTGTATAAAATTCAGAAAACACAATATAATATTTTCCTACGACCACATAGGAAAGTGACATATATCGCACTGACTAGTTCTATGGAAAGTGACCTTTATTCATACGCGTACGGAAAAAAATCTTATCCGTACGTGTGCGGATAAAAAAGCTGTCAAATTGAATGTTGAAATGCTAGTCTTTTTACTCCGCAAATTATTATGTATATGTGAAATGCTTATTTCCTAAGTTGATTTGTCCATATAATAATATAATATAATCTATTTATTTCATTTAAAATTAAAAAAAAAAATACCGAGCCCGGACTCGAACCACCCTACTGCTTGTCAAAAATCGAGCCCACGGATGCCTAGACCGCTAGGCCATCCCACTGTTGTAGCTTATGGTTCTTGTCCAAGATACTAAGGAAATATACACAACAGTTTATTTATTCTCCAAAATAAAATGTGTTTATATCGACATTTATTGGACTTTCATGTTATTAAAACAATAAATATCCGTTTTCAATTATTTGAACAATGAATCCTTAAAATAGCTAGTTAATACTTTCAATCTCCTACAGGTAGGCAACAAGTTAAATATTAATTCTAACTTTTTTATAAAGGTAGGTACTTTTTTCCATTGCATAAAAATCACAATTTTCTGGGCCAATTTCAAAGGTAAGTAATCAAAACCATATAAAGTATTTACAAATACACATATGTAAAACCTCTCACATCTACATAAAAAAGCAAGATTATACATGCCTAATTTGGTAAAAGTATATCGCGTGGTCGTAGGAAAAATAGTGTACATAACTTGTGCGAAAGTGATTTTTCACACTCGTGGGATTGTCTCACTCGTCTGCGCTCGTGAGACAATACTTCCCACTCGTGTGAAAAATGTCACTTTCCGCACACGTTACGTAATATACTATTTTTCTACTAACGTGCGGAAAGTAAATTTATTGACATTTGAGGAATATACTGACATTTGAATATTTAAAATATATATCTGTATGATTGTAGTTTACCAAATGACTGAAAAATTAAGAAATTAATTATAATTTTGCTATAATTTTCAATAAAAAAACAACTTATTTTTCAATCATTTTTTAATGGCCCTGATATAAGCCTCATCAAATGAATGTCAAATAATAATAATTAATTTGTTAATATGCATTTAATAAGAAATGTATCTTTATGTTAACTTTTGGGTTATTTTTCGCATGCTAGTAGAAAAAATAGTGTACCTAACACGTGCGTAAAGTGACTTTTCCGCACGCGATTGCTGGCCGAACTCGCTAAAGCGTCGTTCGGCCATCTGCAATGGCGTGCGGAAAAGTATCACTTTCCGCACTTGTTAGGTAAACTACTATATCATATTTATCCCATAAACATATGCTGTCTTATTAATAAATAGTACATTGTTTACCGGGTAGGAAAAGCTTAACATTCCTGGACGACAGTGAAGATTGCTAAGTCGAGGCGCAAGCCGAGACTTAGCAACACAGAGTCCAGGAATGTGGCTTTTCCTACGAGGTAAACATACTATTTTTCCGCAAATCGTTTAAAATTCGACAGATATTGATTGATTTAAAAAAAACGCGATAATTTTATTCCCAAATAAATGGTGCTTTGAAATTCCTAATAAAATTACTTGGGTTACTATGGAAACGTATTGAGGTTGAATTGTCAAACTTGACGCTTATAAATTTAATTGCTGGTGTTCTCGAAAGTAAAATGATAAGTGATGATGAAATTTCCATTCCTGGGACTCCTCCAGAGCTGGTTGAGGCAGTGAATACTGCTTCATTAGAATTATTGCCAAAGAAATCAAGAGAAAAGTACGAAAATGCATACAGACGTTTTATGGATTATCGCATGAGTAAAAATACGAGTTCTTTCTCAGAAAATGTTATAAATGGCATACTTCCTAGACCTTTGTTTAAAGATGAAATCTTCAACATTATGGGCCAATTATTCAATGCTGAAGTCAACCCTTGCACTTAAACACAATGTAGATATATCTACATACTCAAAACTTCGTTCTTTATTGAAACGGCAAGCTCAAGGTTATAGGGCAAAGAAATCTAAGATTTTAACGAAGGAAGAAATTGAAAAATTTATCCAGGAAGCTCCAGATAAAGAAAATTTAATGATTAAGGTAATTTACAAGGTTTTAATTTCTATTTAGATTATAGCTTTATTTATTTTTTAGGTGGCTGTAATATTTGGTATTTCTGGGGCCTGTAGAATGGATGAGTTAGTCCGAATGACTGTACACGATATAGAAGACTTAGAATCTAAGCTGTTAATCAGCATACCTGATTCGAAAACCAACAAACCAAGATCATTTGTAATTAATCAGATCTACTTGAATGTTTATCGAAAGTATGTTTCGTTAAGACCAGAAAATATGAACAGTGACCGATTTTTCTTTAAATATCAAAGCGGAAAGGGTTGTAGACAAGTGGTAGGAATTCATCAATTTAGAAAAATGCCCAAAATAGTTGCTACTTATTTGAACTTGGTAAATCCGACAGAATATACTGGTCACTGCTTTCGTCGGTCTTCTGCAACAATATTGGTTGACTCTGGTGCCGGCATAACTAGTTTAAAGAGGCATGGCGGATGGAAGTCATCAAACGTTGCTGAAGGATATATCGAAGAATCGCTTAACAATAAGGTTGAGGTGGCAAATAAAATTTTCACAGTACAAAATATTCAACAAAATGACCCTACCACCCTGCATGTTGTCCAAAATGTTTCTCATAGTTCTAAGAGTGTTCCTCCAATGTTCAATAATTGTACTAACTGTCAAATTACTGTAAATATAACAAATTGATCTTAAAAATGTATTCAGCAATGACTTGATGTTTTCAAAATATAAATTAATTCCTTATAAGCAATGTGTTTTCAATCATTTATGTAGAACACTAACAACTGTACGGAAATATCATTTCCTTACAGTAAGGAAATGACATTTCT
>CAJUYG010000070.1:194158-206013 GCA_910591675.1 Galerucella calmariensis | reverse complement strand
TATCCAGAACACGTGACCATCTGACATACAAAATGGCCGTTGGTAGACACACAAAAGATCATTTACCTGCGTTTTGCATAGGTGCATAGTTGTGTTAATAGTTTTTTTTTCTATTATACGTGTTTAAAGTTTAAATAATGGCTTGTTCCAATAAAAGTGATTATCTATTGACGTTAGAGAGTGACTGTAAAGAAATTGCCATGAGATACAAGGAAAAGATAAGAGTTTTTCAGGGTATTGATCCTTACACACTCATGAATAACCCTGCTCCTATTGAAGAAACTCAAGAAGTCGACTTTCCACCAGTAACTTATTTCCACATAGTGTCGTATTTGGTCCTGACACACAGCTTTTACACCAATGCTTATAAGAGTTTGTCAGCATACAAATATTTTCAAGTAGTAGGCATATTTTCTAGTTTCACACTGAATTATTTATAATTAATCACAATACAATAAAGAACTGAACCTTTAGATTAAATAAGACCACAGAAGACGAGTAAATTGACCGAACTAAACAGATTTCACATACAATAATATCATAACAAAAGATTTGTGTGTCTACCAGCGGTCATCTTGAAAATCATTTGACAGCATCTTGGATAGGTCTATTAATAAACTCCGACTAAGGAGGTTATAGTTACTCTATCCTTATTACTGGATTAGGACATGACTTAAGGAAGATTCACAGTTTTATGGTAGGAATTGACCAATAACGTGACGTTATGGTGACATCTGTTCTGTTTTTTATTGTGACATGTGTCAGTGCTCTGTTCATTAATTTCAAAAATAGCAAGTTATCTCATTATTATCATCTTTCAGTTTGTATTTTGTGTTAAAAGTAGTATTTCCGAATTTTGCATGAAATTCACTTGCAAATTGAAGAAATCAAAAAGGGCGTGCTGAGGAGGAACTCCAGATTACTATGCAACGCAAGTACATGAAAAATTTGTGCAACAAAAAGAAAAGGAAAAAATTAAATAGAAAATGATAAAAATATTTTATTTTTGATTTGATAGTTGCAAATTCCTCTCATAACAATGTTTTTGAGGGATTAGCCCGAATTTTATAACATTTAATTTTTCTGATCGGACGAATATTCTCTGCTTCTTCCAATCCTTCCATCATTCTCAAATCATCCGAATAATAATATATTCCTTCCATCGCAAAATAATTACTACTCACTGAACCAACACAAATACTTAGTAAATATGCATAATTAATAATAATAAACTGAATAATAATATGGACTGATAATACAAAAACGACAAACTGAATTTCGAATTACGATATGACAACATATTTATACCACAATTGACAGTTCAACAATACTAAAATTATATTTAGTCGGAGGTTATTCCGAACTTAAACTACCTATTTCGTTAGATTAAAATTACTACCAAAGTTAGTCCCGTACTAACCTAGGAGTAGCCTATTCCCTGTCTAAAATGCGTTTATTAATAGCGTATATGTCAAACTGATGGTTTAAGCATGGAATAAAGTTAGTCTCAGGTTACTCCGTGTTTATTAATAAGACCGATGGAGATTAGAAACAAAATAGACTTGTAGAAAAAGTAACGAAAGAAATTTTTTAAAGATGCTACTGCTATTGCTTAATATTAACTCAACTGTCAATATAAAACATATAAGCTTACCATCTGGTGTGTAATTCATCAAATGGTAGACAGCTGAAGTGGCTCTTTCTAAATCTGAAATGTGTTGAACACATCTATCGACTTCTTCGAATAAGTCTTTTAATTTGGAATAAATAACCCAACTTTCAGAACTGTTATTTCCAAGAAGACCACTAGAGACCTACAACAATATAATGAGTGTTAGAGAAGTTCTCGTATGTTGTATAGTTAGTGCTTTAGCTGTATATACTGAAACAATGTGTGAAATTCTAAGGCTACGTTCATAAACTTACTCAGAGTAAGGATAGTTTACTCCGAAGCGTTAATAAATTTACTCTACCAGTATAGAGTATGCTTTTATAAACGTTTAGAAACCTACCCGGAGTAAACTCTGCATACTCCGCTTTTTAATGGAGTATAATATACTCTGACAGTTATGACAGTTTGGCTTATACAGTAGCTCAGTTCAGATTAGTGCCCAGGTTATTTTTATTGATAATATTATTAATATTCAACTCATCCATGGTTAATTAATTTCTAATTTCAAAATGAAAAATATAACCCCAAATTTATATACACAACACAATGACATTTGATTTGCCTCCGGCCGGTGTAGCCTCTGAACGATTACTCCGAGTAATCAACAAACATTCTTTTCTAATCACGTGACCATACTCTTCTCTACTCACTGGAGTAAGTTTCTGAACGTAGCCATAATCATTTAACTCAGTCCATGACAGAAACAAGCTGCTCCGGTCCCGTCATCATTTTTTGACCCACCTGTATAAATGTTTACTACAATCTTGATTCATGTCAGCAAATGTGTTTTTCAAGATCAAACTTATTTAAACTAGGTACGTCCGAATATATACAATATAATTTAACTTATAGTTAGGGAGACGAATAGGGGATTTTTCGGGAATACTCGAGCGTGGCAGTTTAAGATATGAGAGATACCTTAGACCTAATAGAACGGCTTTGGAAAGTATTAGCTCTATATGTAGTGACGCGCGCCTAGGATAGACGATCAGATTAGTAAAAAAAATCGATAGTCTGAAATACTCGAGCGCGTCAGATTAAGATATTGGGGGTTGATCTTAGTGTTTTAAGACTAAATTTAACTAATCTGACGATAAGTCCTTGACGCCGCCGAGTTATAGGGTCGCGAACGTTAATCCGGCATTCTCGAGCGCGATTTAATTTTTTTTTATTTTGAAGAATATAATCTAAAACTTACTAGAAATACAAAATCTGCCTGTTTCCGCATGACCGGAAGTGTGGAGGAGCCATTTCGTATTCCGAAAAACGCGTTGCGGCATATAAGTCGCAAACGATACATTTAACAAAAAAAAAGTTTAAATAAAAAAAAAGGTAATTTTATTTTACACAAAAAAGGTCTCTTTACATTTTTGTCCAAAGTTGAAACTTTTGGACTTAAAGCATCATGAAAACTCCAACTCCCGTTTTTTGAGTATATCTCGAAAACGGAGGGTGTTAAAAAATTGATATGGAACAACGATGATTAAATTATGTAACTTTCATTATATTGTCTCAAATTTTTTTTTCTAAAGCCTCTCGACAATTTTCGTGGACACGGAAAAAGTTACGCCTATCTGTATACAAAAGTATTATTAACATGTACAGTTTCATTTATTTATATTATTCAATAGACTGTTGACCCTCAAATTGTTTTTTGGACGTACCGTAAGCAAAACGACGTGAGTTGAAGCAAAAATGAGGAATGTGCCATAAACATGTAATACAGACTGAGCGCTTCACAGAAATATGCCGTCCAGAAACAAAAAAGACCTTTATGTCATACTAGTTCATTATTGTGTTTTTATTGCTCAGTTATAAACTATCTAATGTCGTACTTTATGGCCCGCGCGGGCATAAAGAGAAATAATTTTTTGTGTAACTTATTTAATAACCATAACCATAACCGTAAGCTTCTTTAGACTTTTTTGGCAACAGATTTTCAGTTGCTTTTTTTTGCTTTTTCAATAATCTCGTCAGGAATTCCAAAATCTTCGTTCATTTTGACTTCTAACTTTGATATATATAAAAATTATTGTGATTTTATGACATTTACGTTTGTCAACATTCAACTATTAATTCAATCCAGTTTTTTTGTATTTAGATTGGATTGCAATAACGAACTAGTATGACATAAAAGTTTGTATGTACCACGGGCATAAACAGATGTCTATACCCTCGGGCGACTTACGTAAGACGTCGCCCTCAAGGCATAAACATCTATTTGTACCCTTGGAACCCACCAACATTTTTTTCAGATTAGGAAAATATGCTTTGAGGATATCGAGATAAACCTCCCCTATGAAAATCTGACGCGCTCGAGTATTTCAAAAGAACTTTTTTTTTTGTATTTCCAAAAATTTGTCGTAACTTATCGTCACGCCGAAATCGTCAGTTTTTTTTAAGGGAGCCTCCTTGGGGCCTACTTAACACCCCTTCCGAAAATCTAACGCGCTTGAGTATTTTTTTTTCGGATTTTTCACTACTTTATATGCCTACCCCCACCACGCAAACCGGCAGATTAGTATACCGTTGTTATCAGAGGCACTTGGGGCATACGTGGTATGAATATCTGACGCGCTCGAGAATGCCCAAGTAACTGTTTTTTTTTTAACATTTTTGAAAAACCGTACACGCCATACCCACCGCTAAAATGGTTTATACCATGCGAGCTTTTCTTTTCGAAATTACTTTATCTTTCGATTTTGATAGATCTCGACGGCGCTCGAGAATGTCGCCATTTAGCGACCTCGCCTCCCTAACTATTATACTTTTAATAACTCTCTTCTAATCATGAAATTAATATTATGACATGAAGTTTCACCTATCTAGATTATCAATTTACTCACCACTTGTTTTACGGCGTAAACGCAAATATCATCAATTTTTAGGTTCTTTCTAAGTACTTTCGTCGCTTGAAACCAAATTTCATACGACTTGAGACTTATTTCCGGTCTCAATATGCTCCAAATATCCGAAGTGAATAAAATCGTCGTATAAGGTAGACGAAATTCGGAGAGCGGATCTAAAATTTGTGTATCGGGAAATGTGATGTACCATTCTTCTTTTTCTCTTTGACTGGGATGTTCAAATCGAGTATAATTTTTTAGAAATATAAGCATTTCGATGTATTTGGAATTTGAAATGTGTTGGTTATTTTCCAACAACTTGTAGATTGTAAGAAAAACTTCGTAGTGGTAAAAGTTGACCTAAAAATATTTGAAAAATAATTCACCATTCCTATGATTTGTTATAAATAGTCATTACTCTTGGGAGATTAATTAATAAACACATTTTTAAAATTTTAAAGTACAAATAATTCTAAATTTATTTATTATCAAAGGGAATACAATAGACACAAATTTGATAATAATTTGTAGCACCATCAAAAACTTTAAAATTTCTTATATCATAGGCCGGGATATTAAATTACATACTCTCATCCTTTGTAAATCGAAAGAACTTTATTTTTCTTTCCGAATAAAATTTATTTGGACAGTCTCTGTCTGAACAATACACTCCGCCGTGATGTTTATTCATTTTATAAGAATAATAATCTATACCACTATATTTTTATAGTTAATATTACCACAACGCACAATCGATTAGTCAAATAACACAATTAATATCGCCGATTGAACACCTTCAGACAATGAAGCAAACAAATATGGCGTTATGAATTTTGAGCACAGATTACAAGTGATTTTGAGCATGTTTTGACGTTTTGATTGTTAGGTTAGGTTAGCCGTCATCGTTATTGTGCATGGTTGCCAAGGATGTGGTTCGTGAAAAAAGTATATATTTATGGTATGATTTTTATACATTATAATCTTTTCAATTGTATAATTCTTTTAATGTTAATAAAATTGATTTAAAACAAGTAATTATCGAATATTTGTATCTGTATAACTATCACACTTGAAAAAATGCTTATAAAATATTTGACCTATGATCGTAAATTGAAGGAAATATTATGCAAATTGACAACCCTGTTGAGAAATTTCGCGAAGCAGCCCGAACGGAGTCGACATAAGACGATGGGCATTTAAATGGGTATGTCCACCCATCTCTCTCTTTTTACTGTTCTCTGTCAAGCTTTCGTATCTGTTTTATTTATAATCTGTTCTTTTACATTAAAAAACAAACAAAATTACGTTTCTGTGACAGATGCTTGAAATTTTTGAGGTCTATTTTGATACACAAATGTAGTTTTTAAAACGTATTCGATAAATTTGCCATTGTAATAAATATTAAAAAATAATTTCACCTCTTTTAGCATTTTTTCCATTGAAGCACACATACCAGCCTTCTCTTTATCTCCAATTTCGTTAATAATATCCTGGCATTTTGAATGTAAAATTTCTACATTGTTATTCATATTAAGCTGTCGTTTACCATTGATAATTTCTATTTCGTATTCGGGTTTCCAATTGACCAAAGAACTAAAAAATACTCATCAATAATAATTTTTTTATTTAAATAATCGGCTGTTACCTTCTTAAATACTCTTTAAAATATTGGTCTACAGTCAATTTAAAGTCTTCGCAATACTTTCGAATCTCTATTGCGCCAACAATTCCTAAATTTATCAAGTATTTTAACCTGGTATCAGCATCAGATTTGAAAAATTCGTCGTATATCATTTTTGAGTGAAACGGCGTAAGTGTTCTCCACCATTTACATGATTTAACCGAATTTACCATAACATCCCGTCCTTGGACGTCTTTGTAAAAATCCAACAGTCGAATACCTATTGTGAAGAAATAATATAACTAATAATACCTGGTGGAAATAAACAAATAGTATATTATACAATTAGCATGTATCAGAATGAAGTGAAGAAATGGATACGAGTGTCTTAATAACCAATAGTTTCTTAATAATAAGTTTTTTTTATTCATCATTATCAAAATAAATTACAAAAAATTACAAAATTATAAAACATATGTATTATATATCCAATAATATGTTAAGAATAAACGAATAAATAAATAAATAAAATATGCGCATGCAATACATATACATTTCCTGTATTACTTTTTAGAGGCACCTAGAAGTATAAACTTCTGTATGTGCCTAATAACTTTTTTTTTCTTATATATTTTACACCTATTCAACTGAGATATCTGAAATGAGCATGTAATTCATAAGCTATCCATTTGAAAGGCACCTAGAAGGGGGAGCTTCTGTATGTGCCTATTAAAAAAAATTTCTTATATTTTATATGGTTAGAGTAATGGCACTATTGAACTAAAATAACTAAAATCTAACGTACAATTTTTTGACAATATTTAAAAATTAAAAAGTTGAATTACTTTTTATCACAGTTTGTTTCGAGGTATTAAATAAGAATGTTTTTAAATGTTTCCAAGCTTCTGACAACATAATATGTTCTAGATTTTTTCTTAAATGAATTCAATTTGCTTATACTTCTGATATCAACGGGTAATAAAATATAAAATTTAGGTGCTAGGTAGTCAATAAATTTCAAGTTCATGGTTGTATTGCTTCGTGGAAATTTCAAGCGTTGGTTGCTGTTTGATCTGGTACAATATTGATTATCTACAATTTTTTTTAATTTATCTGACTTATGAAAATAATAACAGAACAAAAGGATATAAAGACAACTCACATAACATATACTATCATTGTATAATAAGCTGGTGTGATACAATCTGTTTTTGTCGAAAATCACCTTTAGGATATAATTTTGTATTGGTTTTATGTTACTTTTGTATGTTCCTCCCCATACTATTATACCATACCTAATAAGTGACTCTACCAATGTTTTATAGACCGTTACTATTAATTTAGTGCTCAACAACTCTCGTAAAATGTAAAACTTTCTGATTAATTTTCGAATTTTACCAGTCAGATAGCCCACGTGGTATGTCCATTTGAGATTTTAATCAATTATCACCCCTGAATATTTAGTCTTAGATACTGAAGTTATTTCAAAATGTGTGTTTTCCTCTATTAATATTTTGTTATAAATAGGTCTGTTGGCATGTGTTAATGAGAAAGCTATGTAATTTGTCTTAGTTATATTCAGTGACAACTTGAAAGTTTGAAGCCAGTTTTTTACCTCCTTCATACAGTTTTTTACCCGTGTTTTGACTTCTTCCCAGTTTTCATCAGAGAATATAACAGCTGTATCATCTGCATAAGATAGAATTTTTCCTTCGATGTTAATGTTAAGTAGGGAATTTATATATGTTAGAAAGAGAATTGGCCCCAGTATTGTACCTTGTGGCACCCCAATCTTAATTTTTCGTGGTAAACTGACACTATCATTAATTCTTAGGAATTGGTCTCTATCTGAAAGGTAATCTCCGAAAAGTTCCAATACAGTACCTCCCATTCCATAGTGGTTTAATACATCTATAAGTTTTTCATGGGGTACTGTATCGAATGTCTTCGCAAGGTCTATGAAAACTACTATTGCTTTTGTGTTATTGTTGAGATTATGTGTTATTTTTGACGTAAGACTGTATATTGCATCTGTTGTACTCTTTCCTTCCATAAAACCAAATTGATTTTCAGATAATAAGTAATTAGTACTTAAAAAGTTGGTTAATCTGTTTTTCAGGCATTTTTCCAATATTTTGGCAATTATTTATTAGGCTAATTGGACGATAATTTTCAATTTTGTTTTTTTGTCCAGATTTATGTATTGGAGTTACTATTGATTGCTTAAAGTAGGATGGAATTTGCCCTGTAGTAAAAACAAGATTGATAATATGAGCTAGTGGTTTTGCAATGTGAAGATGTGTAAACTTTATCATTTCAGCACTGATTCCGTCTTTGCCTGGAGCAGAATTATTTTTTGAATTATAAATTTGTTCAATTATTTTATTTTCATTTACCGGTTTTAGAAACATTGATTTATTCCAGTAAGTATTAATATTAGTAGGATTTTGTACATATTCAATTTTCTTCTACATTTCAGTTCCTACGTTAATAAAGTAATTATTACAGTAATTAGCCATTTCAACATCATTACTAAACTTACAACCGTTGTTATCTGTTACATTGAGAGTTGTTTTATTTTTTTAACTCATATTTTTAATGTTTGTTTTGTTGTTTTCTATTTTCTGATTATAGTATTTAAGTTTTTGGATTTTTATTAATTTATTGACATAGTTACGGTAACGTTTATATACTGCTTCCAATTCTGGATCACGATTTTTTAAAAGTTGCATGCCCTATTTCAACTTCCATACCTTCATTATTAGATATATGCATAAATTTCAAGAATGAGTAGGCTCCAGCAAACTTTCAAATTTAATTAATTCAATTCATCTATTGCACTCCTCTGGGATGTACACTTTCAACAGTTCCTGCATTTATTAAATATAAAATTGAAGCATGGGAGTGGGAAAAATATTATTACGAACAATCTACTCAGATGTTGATTCGTAACTATAGCTGGTACTATATAAGTGTATAAGTACTCCGTTAATGACCGTCTTCTAAGATTTTTTAAAAGTCCAAACAATTTTAAACACTTACCAACCATAGATAAGTCGTGGTATTTCTTACAATTCCTTTTGTAAATTTGAAGATAATGCATGAGATATTTCGAGGCGTCTTTACGTACAGACAACAGCAAATTATACAATAGATCCAAATCGATATGTTTTGCGGACACCACCGCGTTTATAATTTGAGCTGGAACTTTGGTAGATATTAAAGACCGTAATGGTTTTAAGATTTTTTGATCTTTCGTCGGATGCAGATGTAGCGAATTCGATAATGTTTGCAATAAAAATATTGATGAAAGGTATTGCCCTTCTCTGTAAAAGATATCAATTGTCGATGGTAGGCTGTTGATTTCGAGTTCTAATGATGACTAAAATCAAAAGATTATGTGTCTTTTTTTTATTTCATTTATTATTGTTTTACTAATTTCTATTAACTTGGAAAGTATGGAAAAAGTTTTATACTTACCGATTGTGGTTCGTTCGTATTTAAAAAATATGTCAAATATTCCGTATCTGCGTGCTTCTTTTTATCTAAAATCAAAAACAAACGTCAAGGCCGTAATAGCTGTGAGGTAAAAATCGATTATTTTTTTTTCTTTTCAATGTACTGAAAATATTGTTGGACTTTGAAACAGTCTAGACTGAACCCAATAATTTTTCGACTCAAACAATGCTGTCAATGACTAGGTGTTTTTATTTATCACTCATATTCTAACTGAAATCAGTGGGAATGGCCTTGAATAATACAAACATGAAAAACCCAAACCCATGGAGTTTGTAACGACACCAGATATAAATAAAGCTTTACTATGTTAAATAACTTACCTAATGTAAGAACAAAGGCTTCGTAACAATTACGTATAGTATCCAATAAAGCATTACTTGGTAGATTTGCTTTTGGACAATAAATATGTTTGAATAAATTATCTTGTAATGCGCTATCCTGTCTTGTAAGGTAATAGCAACTGTTTATCCAGCGACCTATTTCATCTACCTTTAAAATATCTGTCTCGTGGGCCTTCATGCGAGCTTTGGTTATAAGTTTTTCGGCTACAAAATAAAAGAAATTAACATTCTTAATTAGTTCAACTATTTAATATATCAAACACATCACAAATTTACTATTTGGACCCTTACTTTCTGGAATCTAGTCGTATTACCCTTAAAAGGGGGAGAAGTGCGCGGGTGTTTGAAAGAGTTCGCAGAGCACGTTCATATGGCCAAAGATTACAGAATAAAAATATAAGATGTTTCACTCCAGGGCGGTTTGGTTCAAGTTGCTGTCCCAAACGGACGCCGCTCTCATGAATTATGTTTACGACTCGCTATTGTTGTCAATAACGAGACCGGTAGATACCAGAGAAGTTCGAAAAGCTTATTTTATTTTAAGCTATACAGGGGTAATTAGAGAAATATATATTTAAATTAATAGGATTCTTTATCACAAAGGTTTATTTTTAATTGTTAATTAGTTCGAAAAATGTTCGGGATATGAATTTGAAAAGGTAAGTGAAAAATAAACTTGAATTTTTAAAATGAATCAATTCACAGTTTTTATCCAGCATCTTAGTAATTTTGTGATACTTACGGTTGATATTTATCACAAATTCAATTAAATATATTCATTAGCCACCAGAATAATAGGGCCACTAAATCTTAAATTTTGATCTTTAAATAACGCGTATTTTTTGGATTGACAAGGTCAAACAGTAAAAAGAGAAGTAGCTGCAAAATGTTTATAAATGTTGTGAAATACTAAGTTTGGAGTTTGGTTCATGTGTTAAATTTAATCTATTGTCTTTCAAATCTTCCAATACACATTTGAGAGTAAAATATATACGGACTCTGGTATAGAGACTTGCTTAATATTTAAAAGGAAATTTTTACATGGATGATAAAAATAAAATTTAGTAAATTCGTTCAAAAGGAACTGACCAAGGACCAATTCCCCTTTGGTTAGCAATAGAATTGAATTTTTGTGTTTTTTGCTTAACGTACTTGTTTATATAATATCCTTATTATAAAAATAAATCCGTGATTTTGTATTAGCAAATATTACAAAATATTTTAAGCTTTGATATTAAAGAGAAAAATATTAATATGACCTTTTTGCTCATTTCTACAATTAATTAATAAATTTGAAAAATCTATACAACATAAATATAAAACACGAACAACCAATAAACACCGTTCTAAAATAACAGCGTGCGACGGGCGACGTCCCGTATAATATGCCAAATTAAATGCAAGTAAGGACGTAGCGACGTACTGTTCCATCCAAGTCACCAGACAGTCACCAGCGGCATCGGTGCTTTACGCGATAAATTCGAACGAGTGAAACATCTTTTATTTTTATTCTGTAATCTTTGATATGGCCCAGCTATATAAAATATCAACGATCACGCGAAATAGGTTCGTTATTCTACTGGTGAACTTTACTTACACTATGGTTTGTTATGTAAGCTGTTGGTATTGCACTCGCAGTTTTTTTATCATTACGACAATGCGAATGCTTTACAAAATAATTATAAATTTTTATTTGATAAAAGCCACTAACTGCGGCTATTCTTTCAGAGTAGTTCCTTCTCGCTTTACTGCATGTTTTAATAACATAATAACAGACTAAAGATGTCGACACCGTTTCCATTACTATATCTATACAGGGTGTTTCATTGGGAAATGGGCATACGGTAAGGGTAGGT
>CAJUYG010000070.1:170002-189158 GCA_910591675.1 Galerucella calmariensis | reverse complement strand
ACCTACCCTTACCGTATGCCCATTTCCCAATGAAACACCCTGTATAGTCAAATGCAGTCTTATCATGCGGGTCATACGATTCAACAAAGACATACTCACAGTTTTTGTTTTCTTTTATTGCCTTTAATCATAACTTCCACATAAAATCCGTAAGATGAATAAGAAAGACTTATGCAATTTTGACGAGAAAAAAAAGGATATGTATTTAGTTTTCAGCGGTTCTAAAAAGTCTTTCACCAGCGAAGTTTTTATTTAAATGTCAGGCATGTCACTTTAACAATTCAAAGTGACAATATGAATAATAAGAAGCAATTTTCCGGTATTTTGCATCCTCAAGCAAAAAAAATGGTACTTAATCTAATAGATTATTTCGAGAATGAATGAAAAAGTGGAAATTCGTCAACCAGTGTACAGGAAACATCAACCATCATTATTTTCTCCGGGTATATTTGTAAACTCACATTTTGGTAACCTTTGTGTCTTCTAATTTGATACATATGGTTAGTGAACTTTGAACACGCACGATAAGAGCGCTTTTGACTATAGCTTTCTATACTCACCTAGAGTCAAACCATTAATAAAAATATCATTTTTGTATGAATCATCCTCGTATTTCAAGTTATCGAACGTTGACAAGGTTTGTTCGCACGCATTTTCCAACAAACTGGGTTCGAATGGATTATTAGTGTGATAACCCAAAAATTTAATAAACAATCCAGAAATAAGGCACAAATTTTTACTATCCGCATCATTATCGTACAGGTGTTCTCCGGCTTTCAAAATGAATTCGAAATTTTTAAGTTGTTCGCATAATTTAACTAAAAATTCGTCTTTGTCCTTCGATAGATGATAAGATATTTTTTCGGAATATTCGAGGACTTCCGAAAACTTGCAATTATCTGAAAATAATTGCCAATATTAGAAAAAAAAGAACAATCCATGTTTAAAAAAAGTTATTTACCAGATTCTATTTTATCTACGATAGTTTTAATCAACTCTTCGTATTTTTGTTTCCTCGTAAAAGGTGATTTAAAATCGTCGGTTGTAAAATCGAATTGTAACTCATTTTTAAAATAATAAACGCCCCTCAATAATCTATAATCTTCTTCAAATTGTTTTTTTTCGTAATCCATTTTACTAAATTCCGTCAACTTTTTGTAGAGCATCGGCAACATATTGTAATAGTTCTCTTTTCTTTTTTTGTCGAAATTCTAAAAAGTGAAAAATTATAGAAAAAGAGAAATTTGTACGTTTATATTTAGGGTAGGTAAAAAAACAGAAAAATCAGGTGTAGAATCTTCGGCCAAAGCTAATAACATTCAAGGAGTAGGTCTTAGAAGCAATTGGCAATAAATTCACAAATACCTTACCTTTCTGTTGATGAATGTTTCTGCATA
The DNA here is from genome assembly GCA_910591675.1 of Galerucella calmariensis. Taxonomy (NCBI): domain Eukaryota; kingdom Metazoa; phylum Arthropoda; class Insecta; order Coleoptera; family Chrysomelidae; genus Galerucella; species Galerucella calmariensis. Next base: position 187,761 of record CAJUYG010000070.1, on the reverse strand, counting down.
ACATGTCATCGTTTGGGCACATTCAAAAGATTCTTTCTGTATATATTTACTAAACAGCGAAGCAGCTTTATCTAAATGGCTGAAAAACATATAAAAAATTACACCATCCTCCATTCAAATATTAGTAAAGGCAAAGGTGAGTTAAAGGAAAAAATTAATCTATTCTCACCCCTTCGATATCAAATGTTGCAGTAAAATGACGCTGGCTTCGCGGAGTTCATCATCAGATTTGCACAACTGGTAAATATCTTCAATCATTTGCGGTTTGTTGACATAAATTATTCGATGAACAATATCTCCAAACTAAAATTAATTGTACGATTAATAATGTAATAACAAATTAGACACAGCGTAATGTTACCTCATCCACAAGCTGCCTCTTCCTTATACCATATTTTGTATCCCTCAAAACTATCAGGCGAGATTCATCTTTAAAAGTATCTTCGATTTGCTTAACCAAAGGATGTTTCAACTGCAAAACGTTTTGTGTAATTCTTCTTGTAACATCACACCTAAGTTCGAAAAAAAATTAAATTATAAAACAATCCTGATGATTATTTACATTTGGCAAGTTAATACAGAAAGAAAGGAATGAAAATTATTATAAACATATGATTAGTCAAGAAAAAAATTATTCATCTGCCCCTACATGTTAAACAGTTTGCAGATGCTTCAGATAAGAATATTGAGCCACAAATCCGTACTCATATAGGTGAAGGATAATTTCATAAATCACATCTCAAGATAAATTGAGTGCGTGGACAAAGTTTTGTGTCAAAAATTTTATCGACAATCAGTTGAAAAGTATTTTAAAACTAGGATCTATTATGAGTGGCAAATTGGAATATTTACACATTTATTTAAATTAGTTTTATGACAACCTGGGTTATTATAGCAAAGAAGAAGGGAAATCAGGACATAAAATTATGGAGGAAAAGAATCAAGACTGGAGGGATCTCCATAATATGATGGCAGACTACTGCTGGAACTTACAAATACACTGCCCGAAATAAAAAAACAAAAGAAAGTCACAATTTTTTTTTTCAGAATTCCCGTTGATGTTGTCCATTTTTTGCAGGTTTAATTGCTTTGATTATTAGCGGCATTACTAATTGTAAACGTTGTCGTCTATTTAGATACAGATGGTACTTCCATTTCGGAACAGATGTCTTATTGCTTGAAATTTGTCTATTATATGAGGCCCATAATTTTATATTTATTTCTAGCACTCTGCACTTTTCTTCATGTTTTATCAATATTTTAACTTGTTTACTACGATTTTAATAAACTTGAAAATACTAACCATGGAACTGGCGCTTTCTCCAGAATATCTTTGACGGTTTGTAGTCTCAATTCAACCGAACTGACGTGTTTCAATAGAACTTCAATGCATGTTATCCAACTTTCACCAAATTGCAATAGAGTATTTATTTCTTTAACGAATACACTGTCCGGAACTATATCATTTTGTAACATGTAAGTGTACAAAAAATTTTTCAAAAAATATTCGTACTGATCTGGAGTCAATGACAATTGCACTAGCGTACTAGTAAGCGCACTGGGGCCCTGAAAATAAAAGATATTTATATGTGCTTAATATTGAGGATCATATTATTTAACAATTATTACTTTCATCTTCAATGAACAACGCTTTCAAATTACCATTGCCGAATTAGTTAATTACATAACATGTCAATATCCAAGGCAGACCTAGGATTTCTAAATTCTATTTATAACACAGCCTAGTGAAGAAGTCCACCTGCAATGCTGATGAACCCCGCTATGGATTAGACGACAATACCTACTTCTCTCCTACGCAGCCTCAGTCTCTCAATCCCATCAGCACTTTCCGAATTCTTCCTTTGTGCAGTGTGTATATAGGAGAATTGTAGAGTATTCTACATAAGCACATCAACCATATAAATTAAAAAGTTGTTATTTGTATAGACTATCTAGCTTCCATCCTATATATTCAGGAATTATTTATTGAACATCCCATTGTAGAAAACAGCTTCAACTTCAACCACTACAATTCCTTCTATCCATATTTGCATGAACATTAAGGTAGAATAAAAAAGGATCGTTAGATGTCCAGCTCTACCAATACATGCCAACTATTTAGAAGCCCACCACTGTTAACTAACGCCACAGGAGGAGTATCAATTTTACAAAGACTTCAAATAGATTGCACTACACTGACACACAGACATTCTTTTTTTCTCTTATTTTTTGGGAATCAAACCACAATAAAGTTTTTTATTTTTTTATTTCGACGTGTCGGTAGCGTTCCAGCTACCGTTGTCAAGATTAACTAATAAAATAATTTTTGGTCCCTATCTGACACAACGAAAAAAATATGACAACTAGACAATCAATAATATTTTGAAGTTTAAGACTACAAAACTTTGTTGTCAAATTTTATTAAGGTCCATTCGTAGTAGATCACATCTCTGGTAAAATGTGAAATAAAATATTTTATTTTATGACGTTCTAACGATATGATAGTCTACTAGAAATGGAATCCAGTGAAGTGCACTTTCTAGGAACGGTTTTTATTGGGATAGCGCTTTTTTCGCTTATTTTGGAAATGTTGTTAATAAAACGCGTTTGTTGTTACTTTTTTGTGTATGATTATTTTTGTTTTCAAACTCAGTTTGGTGATTCTGTGTATTCAAGTGTGTATCAATTAACAACTATTCCAATGATAAATCATAAGATAACGCAGGTTATTGATTATTGGAAATTTCTCTTTCTAACATTGGTAACCAAATTTTACTACATTCGGCTGAAACACTAGCTACACATTTATCTGCATTTAGTTGTATTAAAGTACTTTCTTTGATTTTTTCTCTTTTATTATTGGGCTCTTTCAATATTATTTTTGTCGAATCCCATTGAATTTTATGTCTCTCTTCCCAAGCATGTTTACAAATACCTGACTTAAAGAACTCCCTATCTTTGATGTATTTTTTATATTCACTTATTCGGACTTTCAATGGTCTAGATGTTTCACCTAAATAGAATTTGTCGCATTCACAAGATATCTGATATATGCAATTTTTTGCGTTATCAGGATAGCATCATAAGTTTTTATCCAGGTTTTCTTATGATTTATCATTGGAATAGTTGTTAATCAATACACACTTCAATACACAAAATCACCAAAATGAGTTACATATTTTGAAAACAAAAATAATCATACACAAAAGAGTAACAACAAACGCGTTTTATTAACATTTCCAAAATAAGCGGAAAAAAAGCGCTATCCCAATAAAAACCGTTCCTGGAACGTGCACTTCACTGGATTCCATTTCTAGTAGACTATCATATCGTTAGAATGTCATAAAATCAAATATTTTATTTCACATTTTACCAGAGGTGTGATCTACTATGAATGGACCTTAATAAAATTTGACAACAAAGTTTTGTAGTCTTAAATTTCAAAATATTATTGATTGTCTAGTTGTCATATTTTTTTCGTTGTGTCAGATAAGGACCAAAAATTATTTTATTACTAGTTAATCTTGACAACGGTAGCTGGAACGCTACCGAAACATTGAAATAAAAAAATAAAAAACCATATTGTGGTTTGATTCCCAAAAAATTAAAGAAAAAATAATAAATAATGCCACAAGGAACTTACAGAAGATATACAGACATTCTTGTCAAGCCTGCCAGTATCCACTGTGAAAAACATCCTCCTGGAATGCCACCATTTCAATTCAAGAAGACGACAGCTTGATCTTAAATCCCAGCAGTATGAGAGCCTAGGAGCCCCAAACCAAATTTAGACAAAATCTGTCAAAATCTTCATTTTTTTATCATTATCATATTCTAATAATTGTTTCTATAATCGCCTCCATGCAATTGGCCAAACACGTTAATTTAAATTTTGTTAACTTAATAAATGTTTCTTGATCGTTATAATATTGTTCTTACCTCCAAATACTCCTCTAACTTAACACAGATTCCGAATTTATTTTTCAAAGTCCGTAGAACCTTCAATCCATCAATAATACTAGATAGATCTTCAAAACTCCGTTGAAAGGAAGTACAATTCTTTTTCTGTACCTTAATCAACTTCATAATATCTTCGACCATGACTATGCTGTTTTCTGGAAAATTGGCGGAGTCTCGTTTTTCCATACTGTATATTTTATCTAGCAGCCAATTAACAAGTAGAAACAAAGCAGTCGGAAGATGTGCCAAAGTAATTGGAATGAACGTGGGCAAAAACGGTTTAAATAGATCTGACGGTAACTAGAAAATAAAAAAAAAACAGATATTGTGAGTAAATATTTAGTTTTCATACTATTGAAGATCCTGATTTTTAGACTATCTTTCCAAAAAATTACATTTTAAAAAGTAATTTCCGAATGAAAAATGGACTCTTTTTGGAGGCAGAGACTTTTCGTCCCCTAAAAGGCTGTGAAACGTGAACTTAGCGTTCAACCTATCAGCTTTTATATTTATCATTGAATTTCTTCAGAATTTTGGTTTTTGGTGGAATAGTCCATATATTGTGGTGATATATTATATTTATTGATTATCTTATTATTACAATATTTTTATTATTTTAGGGTTCGTTATCCGAAGATAAAACACTTGTCAATCTCACTCAATCACCGTCACTTCTTACCTTTCTCTCGACCCAACCTTCAATTTTGACAAACATGCCAATTGATTTTAAAAAATGTCATTCTTAAATTTTAATTTTTACAATAAATGCGGTGATAATTTTATTGATTAAAATTTCATCTCAATATATTTCCTAAAAATATTGCTTTTGAAAAATTAATAAATTATTTCATTTTTGTGATTGGTGGTGGAATAAACTGATGATCCAAAAATCAAGATTTTACCGCGAAATTTAAAATTTTGAACTGTCTTTAAATAAGAATGAGAAAGGTTCCGGCATGGCTTTTCTCATCGTCTGTCGACAAAGCAGCACAGTTTTTGGAGTTCCTATACAAGTTCATGTGAATAACAGTTCCTGGGAATAACAGTTCCTTGAAAGTCTGACTGTTTCTGGGTCACAGTTCCTGTGTGACAGACAAGTTCCTGTGGGACAAACAGTTCCTGATTAACAGGAAGCTTCCTGAATACCGGTTCCTGTAGACAATCCGTAGTACCTACATCGACAGCTTCATCATCAACATCATCTTCATCAAGTATTTTTTTAGGTATTTTCTTTTAGGAAAGAAAATTAGTGGCGCCCTAAAATAGCTTTTTCTAGTTTTGCCAATAATAATTTGTTTTTCTTAAGATTAATTAGGTAACAAAGCCCAGCGAATTGGCTTAGTTTACCACCAAATTTAATTGGTTGGTTAGGCAAAAACCTACATTATTCAACATCATTTTTTTTAACATCATTGGACTTTTTATTTTTTCATTGGCGCCCAACGCCCACTTTAATTTTATTTTAAACTTCATTCAAATACTTTTTTAGCTGGCCCTAAAACGTGTCCCCTAAAAGACTGGCCCTAAAACGTCCCCTAGCAGGTAGTAACTGATACTCCTTCATCCCATTCTAAGAACTTAAGCTACATAGGAAAATTTTAAATTTTTCATCATTTTGAATACTTACATCATCAAATATTTCTAAAATATCCTCTACAAATTTCTCATTTAAAGATTTTATGGCTTTGTTGTCCAATCTACTATACACAATGATGGCATCTTGAATTCGATACTAGAAAATATAAAAGAAATAATCCTTCATATGAAACAATACATTATAACAAAACCCACAAAATGTCTACAAGGACCCCATAAAAAAAGATATTTTCCGCAAATAGCCAGACAAAATTTTATAAAGAAAAAGTCAAGATTTACTATTCACCTGAAAACACATTGTTTATAAGAAATTAATTTATATTTTGAAAACATCAGTACATTGCAGAATACAGTTTAAAATCAAGTTATTTGACAGTTAGTACAATTATTATTATTAAACATTGAAGAAACATTATAATTTTGTTTACCACGTAGGAAAAACCACAGTAATGGACTATATATCTCTTTATTTAGTCAAAAATAACTAATTCCACTTACATAATATACATACACATAATACAATTAAGAAGAACAGTACAACATATTGTGGTTATATTATAAAAAGTAGGTACATCACTAAGAAATTAAAATTAGAACAAATTTAAACAAACATATCATATCACACTGTGACTGTTGACTCCGACAATAAATAATCCTTTAATTTTAATTTACAGATGAACTTTTTTTAATATATTCTGGTAAATTATTGAAATAATTAATGCCTTTATGAAAAACTGAGTTATAGGTACTACTTCTTCTACACATTTCAATTCTCAAATTTTCCTTATTTCTTGTGTTATAGTTATGTACATCAAGATTAATACAGAGCTTATCCTATGGAAAATGTGTTACACAGGTATTTACTTACATTTCTTAAGTAATCTTTTACTTCTGAAAGCAAGTTGCATAATGAAAAATTCGTCCATGACTGTATATTGCCGATATTCGATAGAGCCATGAATGTATCAAATTTATACAAAGAATCCAACTTAGTTGCTTTCATTTGCAATAATTCTTCTCTATCTTCATCCTAAATGAAATAAAGTTATATGAATTCAACAATTATGATTAATGATGATTAACTCTCGTCAAACGAGAATAGATATTACTCTATCCACTACACACATTTCGAATATAATATCCGGCTGGCATGTTTCCGATGATATTTCAATGTCGGATCACTGCTGGATAAAATTTGAAATAAAACTTGCTCTCACTACCTCCACACTAACCCGCGACCCCAAGAAAACGGATCGGACAGAATATGTCCACTGTTTAAACGGAGCTCTGCGGGAAGTCGAGGAAGTGTTGCCAAACAATAAAGGAAATTTGGAAAATTACTCTGTAAACATTCAAAACTCCATAATTGATGCCTATAATAAGTCCTGCCCCCTTAAGCGGCTCGATCTAAGTGGAACATCCACTCCATGGTGGTGCCATGAGATTGACCTGCTCAGGAAGGCAGCAAGAACATCCTTCAACAAGGCCAAAAATACCAGACTTCAAGAGGACTGGAACGCATACAAGTCTCACCTCAGAAAGTACAAAACAGTTATCAGACAAAAACAAAGAGTGGCGTGGTAATAATAATAATAACAGGTAATAAAATTCACATCCTTACGGATAGTAGACAAGCACTACTAGCCCTGAACAGACCACGTATCATCAGGCCTAGTACTGGAGTGTCACCTGTCCCTGATCGAAGCCTGTAGCAACAACGAAGTCACTCTAGGCTGGATCAAGGGCCACAGTAAATCGAAAGGTAACCACATTGCCGACTCACTAGCCAGGAAAGCAGCCTTCCAAAAACTCTTGGGACCTGGCACTTTTATTGGTCTGTCGGCGTCGGCTATGATTGACCTAATAAAGGAACACTCCCTTGATGATAAGTTTAAGGGTAGATGGGACGATGCAGAAGGTTGCAGGCTTGCCAAGGAACTGCTGCAGTATCCGGACAGCAAAGTAGCTAAAAAATACGTGACTATGAACAGACAGAACCTTCGGACAGCCACGGGTATTCTGACCACCTACTTCAAACAAGTAGGCTGGATGACGAGCCAGAATGAAGTCTGAACCTCAGAAGGATGCACAAGTGCTGTGGGGGACACCCACCCTTCAAATTCTTACAGATACAGATACAAATAATGATGAAAAAATATGATACTTTTGTTACATAAAGTATCATTTAATCTGTAATTATCCCATCATTTATTATAAAAACTGTGGCAAAGAAGTACCACCTGTTGTAGTGTCCAATTTTATGCTATTCTAATGTGTCTCTCAGTTTGCTCTGTTACAATCTCTTCGTAGCAGATCTGGCCTCGACTTATACAAAAAATGCAATGGTTGTATCTTCAATATTCTCTGTAAGAGTGGTACTTTTGTCACCAGAAGCATGCTAACCCTGTCCGAGACTATACGAAGTTGACAATGGTTCAAGAAATATAAATGGAAGGAATATATTAAGAGTTAACAATTAACATCACACTAAACACCAATTTAAAACTATTCTACAATATTATTTACTTCATTCACAGTAATTCAATGTCCTTCGTGGCATATAGCCAGGGAAGTAGTTGTTGCTACTTAGCGAACCGTCTTTGTTCTTTGATTTTCAAAGAATCTGTAAGGGGTTATAATAGTATTATACTTTTACCTTTGACAACTATTTTTCAACATGTTTAACTTATTCCATTAACTTACATCGATCTTAGGCGATATTTTAGATCCATATATTAAAATCTTCCTGACATCTTGGAAATTCGAACACTCCACATCTGTGCAACACTTTAGATTAAAATGAGCGTCGTTTATTTCGTTCATTAAATTTATCAGTTCGACTATATCTTTGGAGGAACATTTCATTTTATCCACTATTAATTGAGCTTTAGCTTTTAGAATTATCGATGGATTTACATTGAACGTTTTAGCAAACAGATCTGCCTCTTCAAACCTATAGAAATTAGAGCAGTTAAGGGAAGGAAAATCATCTTGGATTTCCAGTTAAATTAGAGTAAAATTGGTTGTTTATATCAATAGAAATTACCTTCTTCTTTTAATAAGTCTCATCAGTCTGGATTCCGGATCTGTTTCGTAAACACTTTGAAGGCGTATCTCTGTAATTCTGTTATCATTATTTGTAACTTTGGATATAAATACAATATCATTTTTGGCATAGTCCATACGCACAAATTCAATGGGATAGTTTATTTTCAGAGAAAATATTTGGCTGAAATCTATTAAAAATATATTATATTGTGTAACAAGGACGCAAAAGTGCACAAGAGTGAGAAATTAGCATTTGCGCACGTGTTGCACACGGTATTTTTTTATGAGCACTTTTTCTAGCATGACATAGTTAAGGGAACAGGAACAGAATCAAATTTCTGTAACGATTTTCGGGGTACAATCAACAACTTTTGTATGAATGAGTAAAATGCGAAAAGCCAATTTTTTGTTATTTATTTTTCAAAAATATTATTTTACCTCGCCCCCCTCCTCGACATTTTGTATTATCAAATTTTATATAATTCTGATAATGTAAGCACGATCACTAAACAGTTGTAAATTTTAAGTTAAATAGTGGAGTTTTAATCTAAATTTTGTTTGATTTATAACAAAACTTTGGAATGCATGCAAAAAAATCATGTTTTGAAATATTTTAAAAACTTACTCGATTCTAATAATTGCAGGAAAAATTCGCCGATTTCATTAGGTTTAGTCACAACTAGAATTTGAGGGTTTTCTGTTTTCATAACCATCATATCTTCGATAAGAAAATCGTAATCGATGAAGAAAGTAGTTAAAGTGAGTGGGCATAGTTTCATTATATTTCCATCGTAACGAAGACAAAGGAACATGCTATAAAAAAAATTAAATTATATAAGTTTATGAAAAGCTCCAGACATGTGACAAAAAAATTTATAACTCTTCAAGCCCACACCCACAATTTTGAAGCGCAAAATTGGCGAGTTTTGAAGTGACGCCAAGCTAAAAGTTTTCTACAACACACCTTCAGTATTCATCATAAAATGTACCTATGCTATAGGTAAAGAACGTTTCACAATATTTCGTTGAATCGGCATCTGGCCTTAAGTATTTTATAATGAAAGTTTTGAAATCTCTCATTGTATAGTAAACAGCAACAGATTCATAGTCGGTAAAACTGAGTTATTAAAACTAAATTAAATTGGCAGATGTTGATGTTATCAATTTAATTTGTTTAAAACTTCATTATATTTGAACTAATTTAAATTTGTGAATTTGTTCAATTGTTAAATGCAAAAGTTGGTATACTTACGGTCCAAAGGTATAAATATTTTTGAAATTGTAAGTATTCTGATCTATTGTTTCCATCATTTCTATATTGAAATTTTTAGTAACATATCCATCGGTAATTAGGAAGGGATAAATTAAATCAGACAAAGCTATTTTGCTTTTCAAATTGCATAAATGTTCTGTAGCCACATCATATTTATTTTGATTGCTGCTCATGCTTATTGTGATCCTAATAAAAATAAATAAACTAACATTTTTCTAGTACAAGTTCAATTCAATAGCACACAATATTCAACCAATTTTGTAAGTAAGTGAGAAGTTACTATAAAATATCCCTTGACAATTTTTTATTAATATTAGTCTATAATAGTATAGTTAACTTAGTCAGTTTATACCAAAACATACCTTGAAATAAGTCCGTTTTGATACACTATTAAAAAAACTGCAAGTTCATCATCTTCAGAATAATCAACTGTGTGGGCATTTTGAGGACATATATTTTCACTAGGACTTCTAAAATATTGAATTTGCATTAGTGGAAGAATTGGCTAAATAATTCATTATATTTTCTGAAAATAGTTTTACTTACTCAGAATGTATTTTTTCAAAGTTTTGTTCATTAATATTGAATATAAGCACTAATCCTGTTACAAAACAGATGAGGAGGAACTGTCCATTAGAAGATATTGTCACATTACTTATAGTAAATTCAAAACATACACTGAATATCAGTTGTGACATTTCAGTATCTTGAAATACTTTTAATGACTTATCTATAGCAAAAAATAGATAACCATTGTTTATAATAGCATTTACATTTATATCTGCTACACCCTATAACATAAAGATTATTAAAAGTTAATTGACATCAAACGAAACTATTAGTTTATGCTCAACTTCAGCTTTGTCAAGGAATTAGATAAAACTATTAAGGAAGCTAAATATAAGAGAGATATATTAGAGAAAATAATAATAATAATAAAAATAAACTACCATTTTTGTAATTTAGGTAAGAGTTAGCAAATAAAACAGAAAATCCACAAAATAAAGAATGTAAAGCACCCCCAATGATCTCTAAAACTATAGGTTCATCAACATATGTGATATAGGATTTTGGAATCTGAACAACAGATAGAATTGGTCAAATGAACATTTTTAAAATGGACAAAAAAAGTATTGTTGGAACTACACTTTTGTTTTTCAACAGATGATATTGTGTATATAGTTACAGTAGAGTACATTAGCCCGTCCTCCTAATTCATGTTAAAATATCTACAAAAGACCAATCAATAAATAATAATAATACATAGTTACATTTAATTGGAATAGAATAGAAAACTAATTTAGCCCGTTTTAATAAACTTAAATACTTACAAGTACCAAAATAATATTTCTAAAAATCAGATATATTAAGAGTATTTCAGTTTGCAGTATTTGTTTTATTAAATAGTATTTACAGTAAACTGTGAAAAAACATGCAACCTATCTCAATGTTTGTATATATACTCACTGTGAAAAATTCATCTTCAGACTTGAATAAACCCAAAGTGCAAATTTCAAATAAGCTTGTAGTTGCACACCCAATACTTCGTGTGCCAAAATTTATAGTCTCATCAGCATTGTTGAAACCAGCTTGAATTAAATCAAAATCACTCATTTTGCTACAACAAAGGTTGATGATACAAATGAAGGTATAACTTCTAATAATTATTGTTGTCATTGCAAACTACCAAAGTGTTTAGTGGTTTTCAGAATTTTGACTAAAAACTGTTGCTGCTCTTAGATTATCAGTACTCAATTGGGGTCCGTTGAACTATAGGGAAACACGAATTTTTGACTGATTTTGCGAAAAATCGATAGTACTCACCTATTTTGAGAATAATCCGTCAAAAAATTTGCGGGTTATACACAATTTACAAAGAAAAATCCAAAAAAAGATTTTTTTTCGCCACTTGAGCCATTACTTTTTGGCATGATATTTCATACAAAAAACAGTTTAAATGTATTGCTCTGTACATGAAAGTGATCAACAACATGTGTTCTCGCTATCTATGAAAAAAATCCAGTTAGATTCTTCATAATATTGTTTAAATTACCACTTTTATAAATATATATTTGACAGGCAACCAGTTTGGATATAAATAATTTTAATAATAATCGCATACACAGATATGCAACCTACAAAACATACAATATTTGTAGCGTGGTTGCCAGCTGTAATCGACTACTCGACAATCATGCTACATGACTATTAAGATACGAAATTAAATATTGTATCAGACTATAATTTTAGTAAGATTCATTCAAGACAAACCCAAGAACATAGATAAAATTATAAACACATTTTATATATGATGATATCATTATATTGCGTATTTGAAGAAGGGGAAACAAAAAATATATAATCATTGTATTCAGCCTTCCCCTCAAAAAATATCCAATACTTTGTAATCCACATCAAGTCATTCCAGAAGGGGAAGGGAATATAATAATTGGATTCACCCTTCCCCTTCTAGAATAACATTATTCTAGAAGGGGAAGGGTAAATCCAATTATTATATTCCCTTCCCCTTCTGGAATATCTTTTGAGGGCAAGGCATTCGCCTTGCCCTCAAAAGATATCCAATACTTTGTAATCCACATTAAGTTATTCAAGAAGGGGAAGGGTGAATCCAATTATTATATTCCCTTCTTGGATATCTTGAGGGGAAGGCAAATGCCTCCAATTATTTGTAATCCACATTAAGTTATTCTAGAAGGGGAAGGGTGAATCCAATTATTATATTTTTTTTCCTCTTCTTGAATAGATTGATGTGCATTACAATGCATTCATCCCTCTCATCCAATACTTTCTAAGATGAAATTCGAATGCAATAATTAATTAATATTTTAAAAATATCATGATTCTCAAGTAATCGTTTACAGCTGGCAACCATGTTACACATTGCGCTAGAGCTTCTATGTCATTTGTCATTTGATTTAATTGTTTTCATACAAAGTTTTAGCCTGTCAAATATATATTTATAAAAGTGGTAATTTAAACAATATTATGAAGAAACTAACTGAAATGTTGTTATAATTAGCGAGAAAACATGTTGTTGATCACTTTTCCGTACAGTGCAATTCATTTAAACTGTGGTTTGTATAAAATAACTAGCCCAAAAGTTATGGCTCAAGTGGCGAAAAAAAATCTTTTTTTGGATTTTTCTCAGCAAAATATGTATAACCCGCAAATTTTTTGACGGATTATTCTCAAAATAGGTGAGTACTATCGATTTTTCGCAAAATCAGTCAAAAATTCGTGTTTCCCTATAGTTCAACGGACCCCTCAATTGCATATAAAATGTTACTTTTTAAACAAAGTTATATTGAAATACTAAATGGACATCACCCATCAGCAAAAAAAATTATTTTCCAAATTTTTTTGGACTATATAAACAAATGTATGGTCAGTATATTATTTAATAAAGCTGAAAATTTTAGACATCTAAATCTGGGCAGTAACAAGTCTATAAATATACCATAGAGAGCTGGATGAAGAATTACCTTTCTAATAAGTATTACAAGTTTTCACTGAGTTTCCTGAAGAATGTCAAAAAATTCGAAAAATTGTAAACAGCAAAACAAACATATCACAAATATTTCTTCTTCTTTGTTTTATGGCCTCCACCCCTTAGGTATTTAGCCAGAGCAGGTATAGATTATAATTTTTCGGGAACATTCCTTACGGAATGTCTGGAACTTTCCATCTTCCCTCTGATTAAACCATTTTACTATTTCCATTAACCATTATTTCTTTAATTTAGGCTAACATGTTATAAACAAAACAACATAGGTAAAAACTTTTCTCGCTCAGGGGCAACTGACAAGCATTACACAACCCCGAAACGTTGCCTCGGGTTTAGGATAGGATAGGTAACCCAAAGTAGATAGAGGTACAAGTAGAAGTTAGATTTTAATTTGAAAGGTATTAATAAATTTCATGATAATTTTAATTAAGTTTATATTGATTTTATATAAAATACTTGGGAGTGAAATGGGGGTGGGATAACCCATTTTAATCAACTCTTTGTATAAATCAAAATTTGCAGTTTGATTGATGGGACATTCGAAAAATATATGGTGTAGATCCTCAATTTGACCACATTCACAGTATTGTTCACTGATAACTCCAATTTTAAATAGGGCATGTCCACGTGACGTCACAAACTATTTTGACAAGACTTAGGTGGTAAAACAATAAACAAAGCGTTCAGAACACGTGGTACTTAATAGTGAGGTTATGCTGATTTATAATGATAGATCGTGTTTGATTTTAGTTGATTTTGCTTCAGTGTACTTTTAAAGTTATTTTAATTGTTGAGCTTGCATATTTAATAATATATAATATAGGTTAATAGTTGTTTGTTGTTTGATAATTTTTCATCATTTCTATTGTTTATTGTTTTACCACCCAAGTATTGTCAATGTCAACTGTCGTGGACATGCCCTATAGGTGTGATTTGCAAAGCGTATGCCCCGTTTTAATCCTTATAATTGTTGTTATATGTCTACGGTCTATATAGGGAAACTTCAAAAACCACGGTTCATGAGGAAACCTTTCCTGACTGGGATACCATTTTCCCTTTGACTTAAATGATTTTATCCAATTATAATTGTGTAACCTTAAAATTTCCTTTTTGAAAAATGGGAAGTAATCATATTTCTCAACTTTGATATCAGCAGGAACATTAAGTGTTCTCCCTAAATTAGCTAGTACATCGCGAGTCGTCTAGTTCCTCGCACATTAACAGGTAGGTACAAAATTTGTGTTCAGTTCCTCGCAGCATACGAAGGGTAAGGGATTAGGTATCAGGTAGCAAGGTCCACAATGACAGTGCGAGGGATTTTGATTAGGTAATATTTACATATTGCTAGTAAATGTTTCAATATGAAATTATATTTTTGTCAAATAATAACAATAAAATACAAAATAAAAAAGAAACAAACAGAACAAATACATATGAAATAAACAAACAGAAACACACCGCAGCAGAAGAAATACCGCTAGTAAATATTAAATATGAACAAATATAAGTAAAATAAAAAACAGAAACACAACATTAAATCAATGATTTTCGTCAATTAAAAATACTATATACAATAAAAACACCTAAACAAAAATAAAAACCCATATAAATAAAAATTAAATAAAAAAACTTAATTAATTTGGTACACTTTGAATTGCCATAATTTTTAAAAATGTAATTTTATCTATTTTTTTATTTTTGTACTCCTCAATTTTAGATTTGATATAATTTTCTTTTTTTACAATTTCTTTGCGATATTTTTTAACAAACCTATTTGCAGTGTTTATTTTTACATAAATTTCTAACTGAAGATCTAAAAGTATTTTTGTAAATTGTATAATATTTGGGTGTGACGCATAAAAAAAACTTTTAAATTTTGCATGAAATGACTCGCACGCATTAGTGGTCCTCTGCAAGAAGTTAACTTCTGAGGCCCAAATTCTCGGAGGAAAATGTGAAGTTTCGTCAACATAATTATCTACAATGTAGTCACAAAATTCTAGCACTTTATTATTAGTAGGCGCCATTTCAAATAATTCTACGTAAGCATCACCCACATCCTCACAATTTAAAAATGGCAAGCCAAAGAATAATTTTAAAAAACTTCCTATTTCAGAATTTTTATTTTGAAAATATGTCTTTAAACCAATTGAATTAATTTTCCGAAGCCACGCCTGACCCAAATGGAATCTACAGCCAATAATTTCTGCAACAGGCCACACTGATTTTGCTGCATTATGAATTGCCTGTTCAAAATCAATCACAATTTTTTTTGGCCGTAATAATAAATTATAATCATCACAAATTTTGGTAACTTTTTCAAATGTTTTCACATATACATCTGTGTGCTTGTTAGGTAGTAAACAGAAAACTAATGGAACATAATGCCCATTATTGCATCCATGAATCGTGAAAAATTGGTAAAAAAATTTTGAACAATAATTAAATGTACCGTCCATGTAAATGTTTTCAACACGACACAAGAAATTTAAATTGGTAAAACACGAGAAAATTATTATTTCATTTTCACTGTCCGATGATAATAAAAAATTTTCGTCTTTATTAGTTTGTAGCTGCATTTTGTCCAGTGTCGCAAAAACTTCTTGTGTGGTTTTTGGTAATGGCGGCAGTACTTGTCTTCGAGCCATGTAGATATTCCGGCGAATTAAATTTAAATCATCCGTTGTTAATGATTCAGTATCAGTGCTGGTTTTTAATTCTTGATGAATTATTTTCGCCGGTTTTTCAAAAAGATCTGCCTGCGCTTTTCTCTTCACAGAGTTGCTCAATTTCTGTCGAGTAATAGTTTCATCAGCAGAATGATTGTGGCACAAATTACTTTTACTGACAGTTAAATTTACATCTGTCACAGTGTAAATAACTGCCCGACACGATTTTTGACTGCAACGCCAGCATACTTCACCACTTAAGGACACTCTTGCCTTATGAAATTTATAATTATTAACAATTAATAAAACACTCCCTTTCGAACTGTACATAGAGGACACTTCCATTTTTGCTGCGTCTTTACTTATTGCAAACGAAATTGAAACTGAAGACAAATTATTATAAACAGGTGCATTATTGTGCTACCCTACAAACACTAGTGTGAGGAACTGCAGACCTGTCTTAATCCTACCCTCCGTTCGAAAAGGGATTAACGCAGGTAGATGCGAGGAACTGCATCACGTCCAGTACATCGACTTGTTTATTTCCTTTTACACCTTTATGTCCGGGAATCCATACTAGGATAAACTCAAAGTCGACTTTGCAAGCGTCTAAAATTAGTCTTTTAGTTTTCAATGCATTATAATTGTTGTTACCATATTTTGTATTTTCAATTTTATTAATTGCACTCAATGAGTCTGTGAAGATTATACATTTCTTCAGGTCTTTTTCCATGCATACCATACCATACGCATACCCTACCGCTTTATTAATAGCTATAATTTCTGCCGAACATATCTGTGTATGATCATATAATCTAGTTGAAAAATTATATTTAATATCCGGAATGTGTACTGCACATCCTGCACTATAGTTATTAGGGTTAACTGAACCATCTGTATATACCCATGTATATGAACTGAATTTATCTGCAAATTCATTTAGGAAATATTCATAACTGTAATTATCACTTTTGGATGATGTTGAACAAAGGGTTTTGATTTTATTAACTTGGTCATCTACATCAATTTGAAAGCATGGATTTAGATCTGTTTTAAGAAGATTGATAGTTACTTGGTCTGCTCTTATTTTAGCATCAATGAGGTATGGCAAATCTTTATTTCTCCAGTAATCCCTTCTATCTAAACATTTATTATACAATGAGTTTAATATTTCATTTAGTGGGTTTCTATCATATGATTTAATTTTTAAATAGAATTTAGTTGCCAGCAACTGTCTTCTATATTCGAGAGATATTTCTCCAGATTCTGCCAGAAGACAATTAATAGGCGTAGACTTCATTGCACCAGTAATCAATCTCATACCTTTATATGATATCCTATCTAAAGCGTTTAATATTTTCTTATTACATGGTTTGAATACAAAACTAGCATAATCTAAATGCGATCTAATAAGGCCTTTATACATCAGAAGCATTGTGGCGGGATCTGCTCCCCAATTCAACCCTCTAACTGCTCTCATTATATTAAGCCCTTTTTGTGTTTTATTTTCAATATCATATATATACTTATTCCAATTCAATCTATTGTTAATAGTTATACCTAAATATTTAATGTTATCTTTAATTTCTATTCTACTATCTTTTATCCTAATTATGATATTGTTTAGTTTTTTTCTGGAGTTATTAAATATCACTGCAGCTGATTTATTTGTTGAGATCCTGAGTGT
>CAJUYG010000070.1:143765-165002 GCA_910591675.1 Galerucella calmariensis | reverse complement strand
AATTATACCTCCAAACCCATCATCCCTATCCTGTCTATATATATATTATATTTTTTAATTTTAAAGTCAGTGGCGGATTTGCCATAAGGCCCAGTAGGCCCGGGCCTAGGGCGGCCAGATACGAAGGGCGGCAATCGTGCCAAAAAAACTCAGTGATGATAACAAGAAATAACTCAAATGCAAAGTATCTCAAAATATTTTAGAGGCTCGCGTACCGTACGTATGATTATAATCTTCCTAAATCACTATTTTTGAGTATTAAAGTATAAATACTTTCGTACATCGTGCTTAAAAAATAGTTCGTACGTTTAGTTTAATATTAGTGATCTAGGAAGAATACCTATCCTATTGTTATTACAAAAACAACTCAGCGGTGTCGCGCGAACATTCTAGAAAGCTCTACACGACGCTCGAATGCGTGCGCGCGCCGCCCCGCAGGAAGGATCTAGAAACGGTGCAAGCGCGACGGAAATACGCGCGACGTGAGAGTGAGCAGGACAGCGCGCGGCATGCATACACGCGCGCGTTCTGGAAACTGCCCGACTATTCTAGTATAACGTTGCACCGGTATATATAAGCTACGGGTTTGGACGGTGGGACAGTTCAGTTTAGTGAGGGATTGAGTGCGATACTGCTTAAGTTGAATATGGACGGAAAGAAAAGGGTAAGGTTAAGTGGGGCAGAGTATCGCAAGAGAGCTAAAGAAAAAGATGATAAACAAAAAGATACGATTAAAAAAACACGGAAATTAGACGATTTCTTTGGAAAACTTGATGTTCCAAGTAGTAGTGGCGCTCCGTCAACTGATGATTCTGCAGTGTCTTCAAGTGAAAATACTTTGATCGATGTGGCAAGCATATCGAAAGAACAAGCCGAAGATGTCCCTCTAGTACCAGGAGTGGCAGGAGTAGGAGTGCAGCCCAATCCTACGGACCAGGAGCTCTACGAAATCAGCGACGATCCAGCCAAATGGACAATCGACGAGTTCACGCGTGATCACATTTGTAAGAACGGAGCCAATCAAAACATCCAAAATGATTTTCCTAAAAGTGAGCGCATTTACAAAGATAAAGCGCGACAGTTGTCGAGACATTTATTCGAACGTCAGCTTCTGAACGGTGAAAAAGTTCCGCGAAAGTGGCTAATTTATTCCAAAAGTACTGGATGTGTTTTTTGTGGTCCTTGTCTGCTTTTTAATAGCGGGGAGAGTCAGTTCGACAAAAAAGAAGGTTTCAATGACTGGAAAAATTCATATAATCGAGTGTCAACTCATGAGAATTCGCCTACTCACAAATCATCTGTTCTGCATATGAAAGAACGAAGCAACGTGCTAGGTCGCATTGACCGCGCATTAACAATGCAATTAGATGAAGAAATAAATTACTGGAGAAACATTCTGAAAAGAGTAGTTGCATGCGTAAAAGCGCTTGCGTCACGTGGTTTGCCTTTCAGAGGACACGAAGAAAAATTTGGATCAATCCACAATGGAAATTATTTGATGTCCTTAGAGCTTATCGCTGAGTTCGATCCGTTCTTAGCCAAACACATTACACGTTATAGAAATCCAGGCTCAGGATTTACGAGTTATCTTTCTTCAACATGCGAAGAATTCATTCGACTTATGGGAAACAAAGTTTTGGAAACAATTGTTATGGAAATATTAACCGCAAAATATTTTTCTCTGATTATTGACTCGACACCGGATATATCTCACGTAGACCAGCTCACTTATGTTATCAGATATGTCCTGCCTAATGGGTCACCTGTAGAACGGTTCCTCAAGTTTATTCCAAACACAGGCCACAAATCACAACAAATGGCAGATGCTGTTACCTCAACTTTAACTGAATTGGGAATTGACATTTCAAACTGCCGCGGGCAATCATATGACAATGCAGCTAACATGTCAGGCATATACAACGGCCTGCAAGCTAAAATAAAGGAAATTTCACCCCTTGCCGACTATGTTCCCTGTTCAGCACACTCGCTTAATTTAGTAGGTGAATGTGCTGCTGAAAGCAGCCAAGAGGCTTGTTCGTTCTTTTTTCTACTCCAAGAGTTATACAATTTCTTTGCAGCGTCAACTCAGCGTTGGGAACTCCTTCAAACCCATTTCACCGTCAAAAGTCTATCAACGACTCGTTGGTCAGCTCGTGCAGACGCATGCAAAAGTTTACGCGAATCCTGGAATGAAATCCATAAAGCGCTAGTCACCATCGAAAATGACACACAACAGAAGAGAACCGTTATATGCGAAGCAAGAGGTA
This sequence comes from Galerucella calmariensis, assembly GCA_910591675.1. NCBI lineage: Eukaryota > Metazoa > Arthropoda > Insecta > Coleoptera > Chrysomelidae > Galerucella > Galerucella calmariensis. Next base: position 162,735 of record CAJUYG010000070.1, on the reverse strand, counting down.
TTCGTTTGAAACTGGAACGTTTTGAAACGGCTCTCATGGCTGTTTTTTGGGGATGTTTACTAGATCGCATTAACGCCACAAGTAAAAAACTTCAGAGTGTGGAAATTGACATTACTATTGTTATAGAACTGTACGAGGCTTTAATACATTTTGTTGGCGAAACAAGAGAGAATTTCGATGAATTCGAAAAAAAAGCGAATAAACTGTCCTCCGTACAGGAATATGAAAAAGATTTTCGACGCAATCGAAAGCGTAAGCTGCTTCCTGGCGAGACTAATACAGGTGAAGAGATGCAACAAAGTGGCCGTGAAAATTTTAGAATACATACTTTTTTGGTAGTAATTGATACATTGTCAGAAGAACTGAAAAGACGCCCACTGTTTAAAGTAGTATGTGTCATTTAACCAAGTCTCATTGATTAAGACTATATCTGGGTTTAATTCCTCTAAGAATCTTTTTAGTTGGTTATAATTAGCCCTTATACTCCGAATATTCCACTGACAAAGTTTTAATTTTTGTTTGTTACCATGATTATTTTCATAATTCATATTATTTATATTTAAATTATTATTACTATTAAAACTATTGCTAAGATTATTTACAGATAGATTACTTTCAACTAGTTCATTTCTATTGATTTGTTGAGTCATTATCATTTAATTTAAATATCCCAGGAGCTGATGCTCTCATTAATTGATCCATAAACTTGAGAACGTGTTCTCTATCATATATGTTGAGTTTACTAGCTATATTCATAATATGGTGAAGCATCTGAGCTTCACAGTCATTTCTGTTTATGTTTCTTGGCAAGTCCAAGGTTATATCGCACTCTTAGCCTACCGAGGGAGGAATATAATATGTTCCAGACGAACCTGGGGATATCCCACTAGGGTTTAATAGTGCATTATTATGAGCTTTCGTATCATATCCTACTGTTGTCCGTTTTCCTTTTTTTTGACCCTACAACCTGTGAATATTTATTACTTAGGGGGGTTTGCTGGAGATGTTCTGTTCTTCTACTACTAATTGAAATGAGATTATTATTTTTATTTTCATTTCTAGGTAGAGAAGGGAAATCATGGGGGTGTCGAGAAAATTCTTCATTATTATTATTCCCTACTTTAGGGAATTTTTCTGAAGCTTCAAAGAATGAAACATTGTTCAATGACATGGCTTCTCTTATTAATTTTTGTCTTTTAAATTCAGGACACATCTTATAAGTACTTGAATGTTCAGTTGATTTACAATGAACGCATTTCATAAGACAAAATTCATCCTTCTCGTGGATTTTATGCATTTGCTTGTTTTTGTTTTGCACATTTTTTTAATATGGCCAAAATTCAAACAATTATAGCATTGGAATACCGGCATAATATATGGCAAGACTCTATGTTCAATACCGCATATTTTAATACTTCTAGGTAAAGTAGTACCAGTAAAAGTGACACGAATCGTCCCAGTCGACACTAGTTTATCAACCGAGCTCTCATCACTCGCATCACCCTCACCTTCCTTTTGATGGTTAGTTTTCCTCATGAACCTCTTTACCTCACTAATCTCAACATTTTGACAATTAGTTTCTGAGTAATTCAATAACATGTCATCAGTAAAACTTTTATCTATATTTTTAACAATTCCTTTACACGATATATTTTTGGAGGGTATAAACAGGGCATACCCCTTTGCTTTCAGGGATTCATTTTCTAAGAAATTATTCGCATCTTTGATCCCTGGGAATACTACACCAATTCTATTTTTGCCTTTTTTATTGATTTTTTTTACATTATTAATTTTTAAATCATACAACTCTCTCGCAACTGCTAAATAATTATAATTACCTATATTTTTATTTTCCTCTTTAGCTTCAACATATACCTCAAATGGGCCTTTATCAGTATAAGTATAAATTTCTCTAGTTTTTAGATTCTTTTTATCTACGTTATTTGTCTCATTAGAATTAGACAGGTTTTTTTTGGGTTGTTTGTCCATTGCATCCGGTGTTAAATTATTCATAACTAATCATATTGAATTAAATTCAAATCATTATCAATAGGGGGGCCCGCCCCCCCTGTGCTATCCCCCATCTAAGTCCCTTCTGTTTTATAATAAGAAAAAATGTATAAAAAAAACCAAATATTTACTTCAAATGAGATTATTAATACCTCTATATTTATTATTAAATACTTAGGATAGAAAGGTTTTATAACAAAAGGAGATTGTTAGTAAAAGCAAAGAATACACCAGCTAACCAGTTGAGCTGGTGTATTCTTCGGTGAAAGGTGAAAGCCTTAGATTAGGATTAGATTGTCTAAGGTGAAAGCCTTATAAATACCTCGATTCTTTTTCTCTGCTCAACGCTCAACGCAGTCTCCACAAAGCACCGAATACTCTACTAACTAATCTACGACTCTACGAATCAGATGCCGTTCTATGTTCTATTCGAAGATTTAGTATTCGGTGCCACAAAGTCTCTCACAATCACAAATATTTCAAAGTTTAAAATAACCAGAAAATAACGTTCTCCAGTTGACAATGTTGACATATGACTGGCTGAAGATCTCTGCATCATCTTCTTTCAGTTTTTCTGGCCTCCACTTGAGTATTTACCGGTATTACAGTTTCAATATATTTCTAAGTTTCGTTATCACAAAACAAATACATAGATTATTTATCCAAATATCAAAGAAATTGAGAACTATTTCTGTTGCAGCATATATGAATATGGGTCCATAATTAGTGGATACAGAAAAAGTTTTATTCTGTGTCTGTGGTATTAGTTTTAATACTGGCTGGATAATGCATATTGCGAAGCCAAGAGAATAAAGGTTTATTTTTGTGGTTAACAAAATAACACCGTTAAGAAGGTTATGTTAGTTTTGAACCTTGATTGATTTGATTGTGACCTGGAGACATTAGTTTAAACAGTATATTTAATGGTTTTAAAGCTAAGCTTTGACCTTTGTTATTATTAGAGTAAGAGTAAATTTTTAATTAAATAAAATGAACGGAGAATCTAGCAATGTAAATGAAGAACGAGCTTATTTTTTATCAGTGCTCTCAACATTTAGGAGCTACAGGTAATGTAAATAATTGTTACTCTATTTAAGGGTAAACTAGTATGATAAACTTATATCATGTACATTTCAATCCATTGATAAAAACTTTATAGAATTTGGTTTGAAAACTGTTACATTTTTATATTTAAAAAAGTTCTTTATTCGTCACACAGAGTTTTATAGTGAAAATGGTTTATAAATAAATAATAAAAAATTCAAACCATTCAACAAATGTGTGCTACTGTATCAAAATCAAATGTAATATTACTCTTGAATTATATTATTTCTTCAAGTTTGAATACAACTTCAATTAATATATATAATACTCGATGTGCAGTCTTGTTTATGTATATGTATTATTTCAGAATAATAAAAAGCTTTCAATTGCATTAAAAATTAATCAAGTCAAATCTATTACAGTTATTATATGATATCACAAGTTATAGACATAGACTGACAGGTCAATTATTTAAGTAGATGTCATGTAGGGTACCTAAATTTTTATTCCTATAGACATTATTTCTACTAAATAACCCACACTATTTATTTAAATTATGTTTGTGATAATTTGGAACCATTGTTCAATTTATCATCCTTATGAATAAAGATATTATTCTAATTTAATAAAGTCAATAAATAATGAAAGCAAAGAACAGGTCAGAGGGTATAGTCGACTCACATATTGGTTTTTAATTAATGTTTCATGTTTAAAATCTATTTATATCATTTAACTTTATTCAAAAATAACTTTCAAATATGTGAAAATCTTGTTGAAACTATCTAAAAAAGAATTCCCTGAAAATTTGATCTTAATATTATCTCTTAGTACTCACCCACAGCGTAAAATCAAAGTCTCTGACCAGTTGTGCTGATCAATCAAACTTTGATGATATATTTTTAAAATATTTATATCTCAGCTGCATTTATTGCTATAAGATTGTTCTAGCGACAGTAAAACCCTTTTTTTAAATTGGCTGTTAGTGCCTATTCTACCTCCTTTATCTAAATACAACATACAAATTTTATTTAAAACTTGAGGAAATCAAGATTTTTATTGGTGTATTTAATGGGTTACAATCCATGTGTGGACCTGTTTATAATTGGGCTAGACAGCAAATTAATAAATGTTTTCATTTATTTATTTATTATTAGTAAATAATAGCAGACTATGATGATGTATGTTTATAAAAGAAAATGTGTTTATAACAATAAATAATTGATAATGTAACTGTAGCTGTTCTATAAATATTTAACCTTTGATAAAATAGTTCATTTTATAATTTTTGGATTAGAAAATATTTTATTAAAAACGTTTTTTATTATAAATTCCAGGAATTCCAAGATTACATTTTATCTTTAATAATTTACAGTAGCGGTGGCATCCTTTATAGATTATAAATAAAATTGCATTGTTATTAACATGAAGAAATAGTGACAACCACAATGTAAATAATATTACTGATTATTTTGATATTAGAGTAATGAACTTTTAGGCAAGGCAGATATTTGTTATCATCTAAAGTCTGAAGTAATAACAAAACATACAATCATTATCTTGCAACACCCAAACAGTGAATTCTTGCTCAGTTTCTGACTATGTTGATATTGTTTTAGGGAACAGTCTTTGTCGAGGATTAGGCATAAAGAGAGATGTCTTGACAATTTACCCTATCATCACAAACAATGGCTAAAAAAATACAAAGAAGACTTAGAACAAATTACAAAGTGTATAGAGAAAAATTCAGAATTTATTCCACTTGTATTACGTCAAGCACACTGTATATTTGAAAATGCATACTCTGGTGATGCAACATCTCATTCTGAACAAGAAGTGGGAACTTTGTCTGAAGGCCTTGATAAAGTACATACATATTTTTTCCCATTTTAGAATACGTACACTTATTTATCAATCGAATAATTTTATGAATATGTAGTATATCACATTATATTTCAAACATATCCTAATTTTAATTGTCATCATACACCACTGAGTTTTTCAAAGATTCTAGAAAGTAATATGTTTTCACAGTAATTGATTAAATGGAAAGTTATGTAAACATGTCTACAATCTACAACAGTAGTTGACCCATATTATTCTCAGGAATAATATTGACATTTTCTATTAAATGCAAAATCAATTATTGAAAGTGTAATCTCACTTTCCTACATATCAGTGAAAAAAATCTATAATAATAATTTTTTTTCTATTTATTTAAGGTGCAAAGTGTATTCAAACAACTTATGCGAGACTGGAGCTCCTTGGGCGCCCCAGAACGTAAACAGTGTTACCAACCAATTTTTGAAGAAATATTTGCTAACTATCCCCAAGACAAATTCGATAGGAGTAATATAAAAGTTCTTGTACCTGGAGCAGGTCTCGGAAGACTTGCTTTCGAAATAGCTTCTAGAGGATTCTTTTGTCAAGGAAACGAATTTAATCTTTTTATGTTGATCGTATCATTTTTTATATTGAATCTATGTAAAAAAGTTGATGAATATGAGATACATCCATGGATTCATCAATATTGCAATAATCTCAAAGCCGAAGATCAAATGATTGGAGTCAGGTAATTACCATGACGACAAAGTGTTGACAGTATTTTGCTTAATATAGGGTGTCAATGAAAAAGGGCCACCTAAATTATTTACATGGACTTTCACCATGGAATAACATAAATATCTGGGAATATCAAACTTGTGTTGATATTTATCTGGAGACTAAAAGTAGCCACAGAATTCTTACAGGAAATGGCTTTTGGCTAATTTTTTTCAGATCTACTGCACAAGAACAAAAGTATCCATATCTCCAAGGTCTGATCACGCATAGTTATCGAGATACAGCACTCCAAAGTTGAACCTTTTGTACTTTATTGCAGCTTTAATTATTATTGTCAACTTTGGCATTTCTTGATGTGCACCACTATATCAAAGATTACAGAATAAAAATATAAGATGTTTCACTCCAGGGCGGTTCAATTCAAGTTGCTGTCCCAAACGGACGCCACTCTCCTAAATTATGTTTATGACTCGCTTATGTTGTCAATAACGAGTCCGGTAGATACCAGATAGGTTGGAAAAGCTTATTTTATTTTAAGCTATACAGGGGTATTTAGAGAAATATATATTTAAATTAATAGGATTATTTATCACAAAGGTTTAGTTTTAAGTGTTAATTATTTCGAAAAATGTTCGGGATATGAATTTGAAAAGGTGAGTAAAAAATAAACTTGAATTTTTAAAATGAATCAATTCACAGTTTTTATCCAGCATCTTAGTAATTTTGTGATACTTATTGATAATCTAGCAGATATTTATCACAAATTCAATTAAATATACTCATTAGCCACCAGAATTATAGGGCCACTAAATCTTGAATTTTGATCTTTAAATAACGCGTATTTTTTGGATTGACAAGGTTAAAACAGTAAAAAGAGGAGCAGCTGCAGGATACCTTTATTGAAAAATTTTATAAATGTTGTAAAATACTAAGTTTGGTTTATGTGTTGAATTTAATCTATTGTTTTCAAATCTTTCAATATACATATGAGAGTAAAATATATACGGACTCTGGTATAGAGACTGGCATAATATTTGGAAGGAAATTGATTACATGGATGATGAAAAGAAAATTTAGTAAATTCGTTCAAAAGGAACTGACCAATTCCCCTTTGGTTAGCTATAGAATTGAATTTTTGTGTTTTTTTTGCTTAATGTACTTGTTTCTATAATATCCTTATTATAAAAATAAATCCGTAATTTTGTATAAGCAAATATTACAAAATACTTAGTGTTTAAGCTTTGCTATTAAAGAGAAAAATATTAATATGACGTTTTGCTCATTTCAACAATTAATTAATAAATTTTAAAAATCTATACAACATAAATATAAAACACGAACAACCAATAAACACCGTTCTAAAATAACAGCGCTCGACGGGCGACGTCCCATTATAATATGCCAAATTAAATGCAAGTTAGGACGTAGCGACGTACTGTACCATCCAAGTCACCAGCGGTATCGGTGCTTTACGAAACATCTTATATTTTTATTCTGTAATCTTTGACCATATTTGACGATAAATAACGCTGCAATAAGGTACGAAAAGTCGAGCAAGTGATCAAATCTTGTAGTTATGAACATGTTTGCTCTACGTGTTGAGAACTACTAAAGTTTTATTTTCCATTTTAGCCCAGTAAATGAAGGCTGATGAACACCTAAAGTTCTAGTTATTCAAGCAAAAAGATCATACTATGTCAGCTGAATATTTACTGGACTATATGCCTGTTTAGAGTTAATTTAGTCTAATAAATTGATGTGTTATTTATAGATTTCCAGATGTAATTCCGACCCCTACACCAGAAAGTGGATTTTCCATGACAGCTGGAGACTTTTTAGAAGTTTACACACATAGTGATGAATGGCATTGTGTTGCTACTTGTTTTTTCATTGATTGTGCTCCCAATGTGGTACAATTTATAGAAAAAATTTTTCTGATATTGAAACCGGGAGGTCTATGGGTTAATTTAGGACCTCTGCTTTACCACTATTCAGACATGAAAAACGAAAAGAGTGTCGAACCCAGTTTTCAAGTTGTTATGCAGGTAAAAATGTTTCCATAATCAAATCTAGAACTCCAATATATTGATACAAAAAACGAAAAACCATAACTAAACGTGAATAATCTGTCATTCAAATTTTTCTGTCCTATGACAAATGTCACCCTTGTTACCAAACAAATTCTTTCTGCCTCACTTTCCATCTTCACCACCAGTTTATTGAAAAAATTGGTAAAAATTGATATTTATTACATAATTTTTTCAAATATTGCGATTATTATTATTATGCCAATCTTCTATCTATTTATAAATGATTTATTTAGTCAAAAAACAACTAATACAAAGTAAATACAGTTTCACAAAATAATATATGTATAAATAGTAAATAAAAGTTATTAATCTAACTCTAGTCATATATAAACAGGAAACAAAAGGTGAAGATGAGTAATTGTGACTCAGATACTATAGAGAATGATATGGGGGTACCACAGGGTAGTGTTCTGGGTCCGCTCCTGTTTTTAATTTATATCAATGACATTGCTAGTGTAGTCAAAAGATGCTCAATACACTTATTTGCGGATGATACCCTGGTCTATTTTACCCATGAAAACATTGAGACTTGTTTTAAAGAAATAAATAGCTCTATAAGTAAAATAAATGATTATTGTAACGGAAATTCGCTGAAAATAAATTACGAAAAAACAAAATGGATGTTAATTGGGGGTAGTGGAAATTTAAGAAAATTAAATATAGCAGCACAGAGTGTTTCTATTGACGGAATAAAGCTTCAGAGAGTCGAAAAAATTAAATATCTAGGGGTGATGGTTGATACAAATTTACAATTTAAGGAACATGCTAATAACTTCATCAAAAATATTTCATACAAAATTAATTATTTGAGACGCTGTTCTCCACATCTCACCAAATCGGCTAAAATAGTTATTTATAATACTCTTGTATTACCTCATTTTAATTATTGTGCGATTTTTTGTATTTACTCAACCAAAATGAGTTGCAGCGATTGCAAAGGTTGCAGAATGGAGGTATTAGGATAATACTGAACTGTTCGCGATTGGAACCAATCAACTCCATGTTAAATGTGCTTCAGTGGTTGTCTGTTGAAAAATATTTATTCTTTTATTCCGTGATATTTATATTTAAGATTAAATTAGGAATCTCCCCAGTATATTTATAAAATATTTTAAGTTATAACCAGTATGTTCATGAACACAATACTAGAAATAAGTAAAATTTTAAAGTTCATAGGACCACGAAAAAATGTACACAAAATTCAGTTTTTTTTTAAAGGTGTACAGGCTTTTAATAATTTGCCTGAAGATATTAAATGCTCTACAAGCATAATAATATTTAAGAGAAAACTGAGTGATTACTTGCTGACTAGTTGATGTTTTTTTGTGTTATGTTTTGTAAAATTGACTTTGTTTTATCATTTTAGGTATTTTAAATATATACTTATATATTTTTTCATATTAAATGTGAATGTATTATCATGTAAATTTCTATGTAAAATTAGTTATTTTTGACTAAATAAACGATTTATATATATATATATGAAAAACAAAACAGCACATAATATAATAATAACAATAAATACCTCAATACCTAAAATAACCTGCTTCTAACTAGCAAATATTGTTTTAGTTTTCGTTTGAATTCATTAATTGTTTGTAAACTCTTCAGTTCTTCTAGCAAGTCATTAAATTGCTGTAAACCTTTGAAAAACTCTGAATTTTGAGCATGACTGGTATTGACGGTCCTAATTTAAAAATCATTTTTAAGCCTCGTATTGTGGATGTGAACATGATGGTTGTAAGTAATTCTTAGTTGGAGATAGTCAGGCATATGTCCTATTTTTATTTTAAATATAAAAATTAGAGTATGGTAAAGGAACATATCTTTAATTGAGAGCCAGTTTGAATATGTCCGCATTTCTACAGTAGGGGTCAATCTAGGACATGATAATATAATTCGCATAGCTCTATTCTGTAATTTTTGGAATCGATTTCTCTCATTTTGATTCAAGAGATATAATACTGTTGAGCAGTAATTGAAGTGGGGTAGTACTAGAGAATAAATAAAACCAGCCTTGACCACTTTGTTAATTGCTGTGAACATCTGAAAAGATAATTTATTTTAAATGATATTATTTTTATTAAATGGTTTGCATGCTGTTTGAATTTAAGCTGTCGATCTAAAATAACTCCAAGATATTTGAATTCATTTACCATATCAATCTTTGAAGGCCCAATCATTATTTTAAGACTTTGTTCGGCAAATACTTTATATTGCTGCTCATTACCAATTATGATGGATTTGGTTTTTCTACAATTAATATTCAATAAATTAACACAACACCATCTATAAACAATTTCTAAGCACTCATTAATAATTGTAACAGTATCTATTATATTTAGAGAATAATAGTAAATGAATGCGTCATCTGCAAATAAGTGGAATAAACAAAAAAGTAAGGGACCTAGGACACTTCCTTGTGGTACACCTCTTCTTATTTCCAACTCCTTTGACACAAAGTTTTGAATTTTGACCTTTTGTCTTCTTATTGTTAAATAATTTGAAATCCATTCCAATACTGTACCACTAAACCCTGCTCTTTCTGACTTCTTTAAGAGTCTATTCCTGTCGACCGTTTCAAACGCCCTTTGGAGGTCCTCTACCATAAATTTGTTTTTGTATTGGTTACAGGTTATCAAGAAAGTTGGATTCGAATTAGAGAAATGCCAGACTGATCTGAAAACGAAATACTGTCAGAATCCCAAGTCAATGCTACAATATGAGTATGACAGCGTATTTTTCGTTTGCAGAAAACCGATCTCGATTAATCATCAAAATGATTCAACTGACGTTTATTGTGATATAGATAGTAGCTTTAGTTCATAAAAAAAAATATCTCATTAGTGTCACAACATGATGAAACTACTAATTAACTGATGGTAGTTAGTATATGTTACATACTCAATTGCAGCGAAATTGTTGGTTTTTTGCAACTGTATATTTTAGTAGATAAGTGAATTGTGGCAATAGTTGTTTTTTTTAAATCTGCCACAAGATTATAAAATAGAAAAAATAAGTGCCTTGTTAGTTTTTGTGTGTATTAAAAATGTTCTTCAACAAATACTAGTGATAGTGAGCCAGTATCTTTAATCATTCATTTATTCATTCTTCTCTGTGCAATATCAGAACGGATTTTTTGAATTTCTTAAAATAGTTGTAGCTAGTACACTTTTCTAGTCAATATTAACCAACATTCATATTGCGTTTGATCCTGAGGTAAATTGGGAGATATTTAAGTTGTTTCGAGGAACGTCATACCAAAAATATTGTTCTCAATATTAATAAGTTGGTGACAAAATGGATGCTTCTGATAAACAATTCAACATGACTGTCTATAGTAATGACCATAGGTCACAAATGTGTTTAATGTTTACCTAACCTTGAGAGAATCAAATGAAATATAACGATAACTACTCAAATCAACATTACTCCTCAACTAAGATTAAGATAAAAACATGTACTTGAATTTACTGTTTTGACCCTTTGCAGAATCTACACATGTTACTTTTTAAATGAAACCAGCCGTTTTTGATTGAATCTACTCTATTGAAAAAATATTTGTGGTCAAAAGTTGCCCATTATTTTAAATTTGGCATAATTGTGCAACGTTTATGAAAAAAACTTATACTTGAGATCTATTATTATGCTAGAGTCATTAATAACCGAGTCATCCGTGTTTAGTAATCATGCTACACTTACCTGTAGACCTACGATTTGCCCACGTGTGCGAAGAAGAGCACGGTGTAGCATAAGTAGGTCTTTACTCTTTGAAATAAAATAAAAATACGTTTTCACTCCGTACTTGTTTTTATTTTGTGCTTTAAATGTGCACCTAACTTTCAACGCAAGTGATAATCCGATGGATAATGATTCTTTCATCTATCCGTTTGGTTTGAGATTAATTTTAAGCAAATCAATTAGAAAGACCATTATAAACAGTAGACACTGAAACTATCACTTGTTCCACGCACAAGTAGCGTTGATTTCATAGTATAAAATGGTTGTTATTAATTGCGTCAAAGGTTCCGATTTATATTTGCATTTAATACTGTGAATGTGGATAAGATTATAAACAAACTGTTTAATATGGGATTCAGAAGATGTTAAAAACATACCTAACAGAGAGAAAATTATACACAAAATTAGAAAATAATCAAAGTGAGGAGTATAATATTGGTGTGCCACAGGGGTCAGTGCTAGGACCTATACTGTATCTTTTGTATGTCCATTCGCTGAAAATGGCTGGTTTAAGTGCAAAATATGTTACCTTTGCTGACGATACCGCACTAGTATATTCAAATAACTGTCTTGAAACATTAGAGCAAACAGTGAACGATAACCTAAACAAATATTACCAATGGCTACTGATAGAAAAGCTAGCATTAAATGTTAAAAAAACTGTATATAGTGATAAATCACAAAAACAAACCAAATGGGACAATACAACTGTTTATAAACAATAACTTACTAAAAGAAGTCGTAGTTTAAAAATACTTAGGACTGTTGATCGATAATAAACTTCAGTGGACAGAACATATCAACAAAGTGATAACAAAAATTGTTTCAATGACAGGTGCATTAAAACGTTGTGCGAAATATTTAAACCACAATGTCAAAAAAACGATATATTACAGCTACATTGAATCACATATAAGATATCTCATACCATGTTGGGGCAACGCATCACAACAATTGATCAACAAATTAGGAAGAGCACAAAACAAATCAATAAAAGCCTTGTATAACTTATATCGACTAACTTCCACAAACATTGTCTATGAAGTAACGGGATTCCTGAAAATAGAAAAAATCATTACACTTGAACAAGTTAAACTTATACATGGAATCTTGAATAAATACCATATTATGTAATACAACAGTGGGAGATACACATAATCACAATACAAGAAATGCTGTCAGACTGAAACAAAAATAGATGAGAACAAAGAAAAATCAGGATACACCCATCTATAGAGGAGCCCAACAATACAATAAACTTCCTAGAGACATCACAAACATTTCTTCTAGGACTAAATTCAAAAAAGCTTTAAAAAAGAAAAACTGTATTTGATCATGCAGATACCTGATTAGAACGTAGACTGTTTTAGTATTATATTTCACCATGTTGGAGTTTTCAAACTATAGTAACTCCAACATGTTTTTGTTGAAATATTTTTCTTTACCTTTACAATCTATCTTTGTGTTTCATATTGTTTTTATTTATTTTTTGTAGTTTATTATATTAATCAAAGAATACTTTGTAGGCCGTAACACCAGATCTATTCTGATTATTGCCAATTATATGATTAAATAAATAAAAAGAAAAAAATTGATTTGCCCCATACTCACTAAATTTTATTTTCTCTCTATTAGTGTGTGTGTTTTAGTTTATTTGGGCCTGGTTTTCAACCAATTAGCCAGATCTATAATTTTTATAATGTCTCTTATTAATTTTTCTTTTCTCTTTGATGTCGTGACTGCTTTTGTGACATTAATGAGATCAAATGACTTTTAAATAAAATATATTAAGTTTCAGTACTTTTGATATGGATTGTTTTTCGCTTTATGACGTTCTGTGCTATTATTTGATATGTTTCATATCTTTACTATTGTATCGTTTACTGTATTGAAAATACTTCTTGTATATTAAAATTGTTCTTAATACTTGTGGTTCAGTGGTTGTGTGACGGGGTCCGTCAATATCAAACTATTGCAAGAATTCATGTTTTCCAACGAAGTCGCAATGTATATTCAAAAAACATGATTATAATCTATTATATAACAGCTCTTTGCTGTTCCAAAGCTCGATTTCTTCAATTCTTGAAATTCATAGTTAATAGACCGTCAGCCCGCTGCAAAAAGCGTGATGATAGTTAAACTTATGCCTCCTTGAGATTCGGTAATTTTGCTCATTTTCATTAACAATCAAGCGAAATAAATATTTGCCCGTGTGGGAAACGACAGATAATTTAATTGTTTATTGCAATGAAAAATTGCATTTTGCAATTTTAGTTTCACGTAGGCCAAGACACCAAACGTTAGTTTATGAAAAAAACAGCAAAATGATGGGCATACCAGCAGCGTGCAACTTAAGGGCTGGCACACACCCTTAAAAGTAACAAATTATATTATTACTAAATCATATTATCACGTATGCCCTTTTGCAATTGGCCCTTTTTGGCCTAAAGTGCACAGATGTCGAAAGGAATACGGTTCTATCGCGCCTAAGTATATTGGCACCTGTATCGATTGGAAGGGTATTGGCAATGACATTTTCACACCCAATTGAAATTGCAAAGTGTAATTAACATTGAAAATTATATATTTTTCAAACGGCATACTTTTATTGTATGCCCTTCGACATCTGTGCACCTTAGGCCAATTGCAAAAGGGCATACGTGATGATATGATTTAGTAATAATATTTGTTACACTTTTAAGGGTGTGTTCCAGCCCTTAAGTTGCACGTATGCCGATCATTTTGCGATGGATTTTTTTTTCATAAACTAACGTTTGGTGTCTCGGCATACATGAAACTAAAATTACAAAATGCAATTTTTCATTGCAATAAACAATTAAATTATCTGTCTGTTTCCCCACGGGCAAATATTTATTTCGCTTGATTGTTAATGAAAATGAGCAAAATTACCGAATCTCAAAAGGAGGCATACGTTTAACTATTATCACGCTTTTTTGCAGCGGGATGACAGTCAATAATACATTTCTATCCAAATACATCAAATCATAATCTGGCTATTTAAATGCATTCATTCGCAAGAGATCAATACTGTTTTTCAGACTGAATATATAGCAACAGATACTATATTCTTCCTCTAATGATTGAATTTTATTTTTGGCTTAAAATATTGTGAATTAAACTGTGGTAACAAAGTAATACTTTCAACCCTTACTACGTGGAATATTTCCATAATTCTAATGCAGTAGAATTTCATCTGATCTATGACTCATTAAAACTTTAAGCAACAATGAGGTATGCAGCTAAATAGGCAATAATGTATGCTTAGTTGCATACGTATTAGAGAGGTAACTTTTTCAGTAGATGGCAGCATCGAACATAATATGTAGTGAGTGACTTGTTTATCTTTTAGTATTCTATGAGTACCTCACTCAGAGTGATTCTTCTTTCTCCTTTTATTGAGTAATACCCCAGAGGATAATTTGCCGAACACTCCGAGAATTCATTTCTATGATTTTTAGAGCATGGAGCCATAGAGAAATAAATAATTTATTACTCTATGAACTAACCTAATTTTTGTTTTGGTGACAATGGTGACATCTAGATCAAAATAATCTACGCCTACTGTTAAATTATATATTTATATTTACCTTTTTTATATTTTAATATTCCAAAATGATGCAACAATATATGAAAGAATTAGAGCAAGTAAAAATTTCTCCAGATATTTAATGACTTATAGCTGATTGCTATCATATTTTTAAGGAACCTTTTGATGCTGAAGAATTTGTAGAACGATTAGCTTGGAGAACCTTAGCAGAATCTAAAAGTGATGGAGATGAAATTAATCCTTCCCTCTTACACGAGTCCTTTGTGCAAGCTATCAAGTAAATGTTTAAGAGCTTCAAAAGCCACAATAAGTAAAAAATATCTAAGAGTATGAATTTAACTCTATTTCATATTGTGACTGCACATTTCAAACAAAAACAATTTTTATGTAAACTAGGAAAAAATAATCAAGAATTTTTTTGGAAAATAGAGTTTGTTTATCCTTACGATTAATTTATTAATTACAGAGATCTAAATTTACTACATGAGCGTCAACAGAAAAAATGTGAAAAACTAGAAGCAGCAGTCAGGGAAGATGAAGCAACATTTTTTCAAGAAATATATAATTTATTAGAAAACAACAAGGTGAGATTACTTCAATTTATATTAAGCTATCCTTGCTGAGAGGAATTTGCATTCTGTGTGTACTGGAACTTCCAGCAGCATAAGAGATATTCTAATTTTGAAAAAGTTACTATTGAGTAAACGTTTATAATGTTTGATACATTCATAGCAAATATTAAGTAAATAATTTATATTATTTTTTAGCAAGCTATGGAAACATTTCAAGAATTAGATGGTAAAATTAATCATGTAGCAACAAAAGTGCTTCATTTAGGTGATCAACTAGATAGTGTTAATGGACCTAGATCAAGAGTTGTGGATGCACTGAAGTTGATGATTCATGTAACTGAATTTTTATCAGAAGAATCAGTTTTATCATCTATATTTACAACTCCTGAATTGGTAAGTCATTTATTTCATATGTTCAGAAACATTATTCTAACATATGAATAATGCTAAGGATCCACAGTCCTCTGAAGTAAATTGCAATGTTTTACAATGCCCTACAGAAAAATTTTAATATGGAATATAAAAAATGCAGATGTAATGTTGGAGAGCATCTCACTAATCAATAAAAGAGTAGTAAAAATTCATGAACTATGTCATTTCTCCCTTGAAATTTCCAAAAATCTTTCTTTTTTCAGATAGATGAGGCTGCGGATATTATTCAGAAGTTGTATTTAATATCTCAGGATCTACCACCCAAGTAAGTCAAATAAAAATAGTAAATAATTCATCACAATTGAAAAATTGGCTATGTGAACATGAAGCAGCCTATTAGGGACAATGTTATTTATATTTAATTCTTTTAGATTACAATTTTGATGTATGTATATATATATATCTAAGATGACAATTCCCTTCAAGTACTACTTCTAATTTATTGCTAATATTATTTTTCATCTTTTGTTTCATCCTAAGTTTGGTCATTCTACTAAGTAATCACTTTTGTGGTTTTTATTTAGATTTGACATTGCTAAGAGAAGGATAGAAAGAAAATACTCTGACATTGAAAAAGCCTTGATTGAGGAATTTGTCTTAGCCATGGATAACGAAAATTTAAATAGAATGAAGGAAATAGCAACAGTATTATCACAATTTAAAGGATATTCCCAATGTGTTGATGCTTATATAGATCACAGTCAAATGGTATGTAATAAATTAGTTTAAAATATATGACCAGATACCATATTAATAATATGTTGAAGATGCACTGTTTACTTTTAAACATATACTAAATTTATTAAATATAAATGAATATTTCAATTGATTTTTGTAGCGAAAAAGGATTCACAATATTGTATTTTTTTCAGGGATGTTTATCGAGTAAAGATATTTTTGTAAATTTCCTAACTTTGTGCAAATACAATAATGAAATAATATTAAAAGTATTCAGTAACCCAGAACAAGTAATGGCAAAATTCGTATTAAATATATACCAACTGAAATTGATAGAATACATTGAGCAAAGGTTACATTCAAAGCTGGGCACATATGGCTATTTGCAAACATTATATGAACTGCATTCTAAGTAAGTTTACATATAAACATTATTAGAATATGGCAAGGAGAGATCTTTGAAAACCTTGAATGTTCATTAAATTTTATAAAGTGGCAACTAAAATTCAACAAAACCGGCTGGAATTCATTGACTAAGCAACACATTGGAATGGTGTAAAATGCAACTAAATGGTTTTGTGCCTTGCAGGAGTGTTTCTATATCCTCGATTTTACCTTATACTGATGTGTAAGTTGAACTGCAAAATAACATTATCATCTCATGGCTAGGCCAAGAAATACCCTGGAAAATAGATTCTTATTTTGTCAAAGATCTCTTCTTGTAGTTATGGTCTAACATGCTTTTTAATTGTTTTTGTAATAATTGTATTGTTTTAAGGACTAATCAATTATCTAACGATCTAAGTGTTTTCAATATGGGAAATGACAAGAATTATTTGGCAAAGCTAACAACAAATATTTTTAACAAATATATCAATGATTATATAACGTAAGTATATGGATAAACATTAATTTCATTTGTAGTAAAAGTTAATTCTGCATTAAATTATTTTAGAATGGAATTAAAATGCCTAAAAGAACGATGCTCTGCAAATTTACAAAAATACTACGAGTCTAAAAATCATCAAAAGAAACAAATACAATCTGGAGGGTGAGTTGAATTCTATTTCATTGTTTCATGTTTCAATATATTTATTCTAAAAACATGTTATTAGTGTATAATAAAAATACATTTACATCTGACATTTGTGACAAGTGTCAAAATGACTGACATAAAATAGCAATGGCTGTTTATATTAACTATTGGGCGTAGAATTCAATGAGACCTCTGGCGGAAAAAATTGTAACTGTCGCAACGAGTAAAATAATTTTGCATTGTTTTTGTATTATATGCAAAGCAACGTAATTACCGTAAATTCGTACTTAATTTGTTCAATTTTGTGTCAGTGACAAGTTTAAAACTGTGTTTTTCTATTTAACTCAACTGTCATTAATTCTGAGGTGATATTCTTAACGTATGTAAAGCTAGCATGACCAAGTGAGCAGAATCAGTCGCACTTTCGCTATAAATTTAGTGCTTATTTAGTGTAAATTAAGTGCCGTATTCATAAATTAAGTGCTCTATGGAATATACAAAAAATACAAACATTGCTAGCTTTATTATTTTATTATTGCTAGCAGTATATAGAGTTGAGTACTAACTCTTGCACTTGCGCAGTGCAATTAAGTGCTCAATGAGTGCTCTCTATATCGACCAAGATGATTATTGAAAATAATATTTTTTTTTCAGGTGTTCAATGCTAGCCTAACAATCCTAGCAGTGTATAGAGTTGAGAACTAACTCTTGCACTTGCTTGAATTCATTTAACAGTGCAGTGCAATTAAGTGCTCAATGAGTGCTCTCTATATCGACCAAGATGATTAAAAAAAAAAAATTTTTTAATCAGGTGTTCAATGCTAGCCTAACAATCCTAGCAGTGTATAGAGTTGAGTACTAACTCTGGCACTTGCTTGAATTCATTCAACAGCGCAGTGCAATTAAGTGCTCAATGAGTGCTCTCTATATCGACCAAGATGATTATGAAAAAAAAAATTTTTTTAATCAGGTGGTCAATGCTATCCTAACAATCCTAGCAGTGTATAGAGTTGAGTACTAACTCTTGCACTTGCGCAGTGCAATTAAGTGCTCAATGAGTGCTCTCTATATCGACCAAGATAATTATGGACAAAAAATACCAACTTCGGTTTGACTACACATATACCTACTCCAATAATTTCACAGACGACGGTAGCTTAGAAATAGATAAAATTGGACTCAATCAAGTCTCGGAGGCTGTACTCAACTCCAAACACTGCTGGAGGTGTTAAGCTAGCAT
>CAJUYG010000070.1:86796-138765 GCA_910591675.1 Galerucella calmariensis | reverse complement strand
TTTGTTTTATGTAATAAAGTATTTTCAAAAAAAAAAAAAAAAAAAAAAAAAAAAAAAAAAAAAAAAAAAAAAAATAGTTTGTGACGTCACGTGGACATGCCCTATATTACATGTCGACTTGCAAACACTTCTTCCAACAATCACTCCAGAGTACACTTTTAAATTTTATGTGGGCCAACTGAATCTGATTTTGGGCTCGTAGATAAGCTACATCCTCAATCAATCTACTAGCGAAGTGGCACTTCGGCACGCGTGCTGCAAAACGGATACCCATCCTCATTCCTGTCAATTCAGCCTGCCTGAATGTTATCGCACATGCGCATTTCCATTGCTATTTTAAGGTAACGAGTTAATTAAAAAGTTCAACCTGTGATTATTCTTGTAAATAAAAGTAGTTACTACTTACCAAAGACAACAAATTAATATAAATACGATATTAGAAAGTAATATATGCTTCTTTACAAACATAATAGAATAAAATAGGGTTAGGGTACCTAAATTATTTTCCCATTATTAAATGCGCATGACACAATTCGGCACGCACCGAAAAAGCTTACAGCTTGCACTTCCAAGTCGGCACGAAATTGAATTGAGGATACTAACGTTTAAACGTCATTGTCCCAGCACGCGTGCCGAAGTACCACTTCGCCACTAAATTGATTGGGGATGGGCCTTTATAGAACCCTCATTTTTGTTATAATAATAAAAAGGAGCGCCTAAGTAGACTTACGATTGTGAAAATTCTTTTAGGAATACTCCAAAACATAGTGATTGTTTGCAGAAGAAAAAATTCGTCTTGGAGGATACGGAACGTAAAATTAATACGGGTCTAGATAGGTCAGTAAGATTTTTAAAAATGTTTATAGAATATTCAAGTTAGTATGTGGTTTTAGGTGTCTAAATGCGATTTCTACGTGGGTCAAACTATATCTTCAAACAGAACAAAAAAAATCGGATTTTAAACCGGAATCCGACGATTTTGATACCGTCGCATCGCCTGTAAGTTGTTAGCATTTCAAATGTTATTTTGAAACAATTTTTCATTGACTTTTAACCTAATATTAATTTTTTTCTGACATTTTTCAATTCAGTAACTTTATTATCTCCTTTGTCTGAAGTCGGTTCGTTCTCAAGAAAAACCGCTAGAAAATGAAATCACGTGCTTATAGAATGACATAGGCAAGCATGGTATAAATAGGACAGGTATGTCATTGCGCTTATAGATCGAAAGATAGAATTGCACATATTTACTAATACATTCACAGCCGTTCCCTAACAAGATGGAAATCTGCAGAGAGGTACACTCCGAAGTGACATACCTGTCTCCCTATACTATGTAGGCAAGTGGATAAGGTTAAACGCGGCGTATTTTGTTCCCTTATTGCTAACATTTCAATGCGACTCGACCAATACGCAGCCGACTTAGAATAGATCACGCGTGGTCTTTGTTTACATCCTGTTTTTTTGAGACCGTCCAGACTATAGTTGCTTTCGTCAAGTTCTAAGCTGGCTTTGCTGGTGCAAATATCGGATCTATTCCAAATGATTAGAGAGGGAATAAATCCAAGGTCATTTTTTGCATCGACTCCTTATAAACTAAACCTAAACGAGTTTCATTAACACATCAATATTTGTAGGCATGCAAAAATGTTATTAACTATGTAAATGGTATTATAAAAGAAGTTAAAGCTAATTTAGATGGTAACAATGTCACTGCTATATTACAAGAAATGGGCGTTAGATTACATAGGGTAATATATGATCATATGCTGCAATTTCAATACAACACAGCAGGTAAGATGATGCTCAAAACATATCGAGATATAATAAAGTTGTTTTCCTATAACCACTATGCAAAACACACATTTTTATATGCAATGCATGACTTTTCTTTCTTATGACATTTCATAATAAATGAATGTGAATAAAACACTTATATAATAAGTAACCATTAATTTGCTCTTCTCCTACAGGTGCAATGGTAGCCATTTGCGATTTAAATGAATATCGACATTGTACAAAAGCATTAGGTGCTTTGGTAACTGAATTATTCGATACTTTACATGCACTATGTAATCTTCTTCTTGTTAAGCCTGAAAATTTACAACAGGTTTGCTCTGAAGATTCATTGGTAAGTTATCAAAGGCTTTTTCCTAATCTTACTTTTTCAAGTCAGTAAAATTAGTGTAAAGATTGAAATTAATTATTAAAGCTAAAGCTTTTGGGTTTTATTCTGAACATCAATCTTCAATTGATTGATATCTTTTGATGTTTGCTAGTGCTAATTGCTTAGGGGTAGATGTATGGGATTCAGTAAACGTAATTTTTCTCAATCTAACTAAACAATGATTTATTATTCTAGGCAAAACTGGACAGAGCCATTCTTCATAATTTTGTACAGCTTCGGAGCGATTTTAAGGTTCAAAAACAAACTATTTTAAAAGTGTAGTAAAAAAATAAAAATAATACTAAGTTGAATGTTTCTCTTATTGTGACCCTTATGAATAGCTTACTTTTGATTCCTATAGCAGAATTACATAAAATGGAGATTCCTCAAAATAGGGAACAAGGCAATCAATAACAGACTTACACTTAAAATGACATTTTATTGAATATTCGTATGATTAAATATTTCTTAAATAATCTAATAAAAAAACAGTTCACAGATCGTCAAATTTCAACTTATAAAAGTATCTACATACTTATTAATCTGGACTTTTCAGATTTAAGTATCAATCAGTATGCATCATTCCATTGTAAAGGAATGTCAGAATTAAAATTAGAAGATTGTCTGCATGTAGCTGAAATACCATTAATACAAAATCAAAGGAGTGGCGTTTTAGCAGAAAAAAGAAAGTAAATCATTCCACTTAATTACAAGTTTTTATCTGTTAACATTCATTTAAAAAGACTAGTCTTATTTAAGAGAAAACTATAAAGAAAAATGTTTCATTTTAGAAGCTTTAAAAAAATAGATTGAACTAATTCAAGGATGAAATGAGATCAAATTTATGGACTATGCATCATCATTTTGCTTATAAAGCATGATGTTAAATTTTATTCAATAGCATAACTTTGAATTATCAGATGTACAAAAAAAGTTTGTTAGTAATTCAATAGAATATTTCATGGTACTTCTATAAAACATTTTTACTTTATATGTTTCTTACAAATTATAAATTGGTATCAAAAGACAGGAAACTTGTGTATCTCATTTCAGCTATTAGCGCATCCGATATCTATTAACTTCAAGTACTTCCCCAAGCTCTCCCTTAAAATTTAGTTCAATAACAAAATCTAGATCTCTGTTATTTCGAGGATTTGGTTTCATAGTAAAAACACCATGTATTTCTTCGTTTTTCTTTACGGTCATGTAATCTTCAAAGTAGAATACAGTCTGCTTCCAATGTGTATAAGGTGCATCAGGAGCAGTAGTGAAACCTATACGTTTGTGGCATTTGGTAAATTCAACAGTAAAATAGGTAACTAGAGCTTGAACGTAATCGTTTCTTCTCACAGTAAGCATGAACGGCGAAGAAAATTCCAGATCTTCTTTTTTCACAGTATATAAATCAACTTCTTTTATTAAAGCTGGTCCTGTAACTACTTGTTTAGGATCCACTACATCAACGAGAGGTTCACTGATAGCGACTTTACGTATAGAGCTCATGTCAAAACCATATACATCATCCCACCAATTAATTTTTTCATCTTTGTATTGTCTATCTTCAATGGCAGTTACGAACAATGAACATCTATCAGGAAATAGCAGTCCATCAGATTTTAACCACTTATCACGAGCAAAGAGAACTGTATCCAACATACTCTCATAGAATAAGCAATAACCCATCCATTCAGAGATGATAATATCTACTTTTTCAATGCCATCAGGTAAAGTGATTTCTTCCACCTTACCTTTAACAATTGTAATTATGTGATCTAGTTTATTTGCCTCAATAATTTGTTTTGCATAGTCCACTATATTGGAACATTCAACAGCAAGCACTTTTTTTGCACCTGCTTTAGCTGCAAACATACTCAGAATACCTGTACCGCAACCAATGTCCATCACTATTTTTCCCGCAAATAAATGTTTATTGTGATACATTGAATTCCTATATGTAAGTGTTCTAACTTCATCTTTCAACATTTCTTCATGGATTCCAAAATGTGCGTATGAGTCAAAGTAATAGTCTCTAGAAGTCATTTCATCAGCAGGTATATCTTCCATTTTTTCACCTTTACTAACGTGGTTGTTGATAACTGGGGTTGATGCTACTTCCATAGTCTCCATTTTATTTGAGTCGTTGTAATTCTGGAACGGAAAATGCGATTTTTCACCCGGCATTTTGTTCAACACGTGCAACAAAAAAAACTAATTACTATAAGGTTATCTTGAAAAATGACAGATGGTTTTGTGAGTAAAAGTTTCTTTAGTACTACTTATAACAAAAAAATCAGCATTACCTTTTAGTAAGACGCGGAAATTTCTAAACTGGAAGCTTTTCTTGGCGCCGAACTGTAAACGATTGTTTGGCTTTTTAGAAGAAAGATGACATTTGAAATATGAACCTTTTTAAATCATTACAAAATCAGTTTAACCAACCGAACGTTTTCAAGCAATTTTTAGCGTTAAATATTTTATTTCGCTGCTAACTGTAATGGAATGCATTACGCAGCTTTAACCATTTTTAAGTGTGAGGGATTAATTAATATGTGAAGTTAATACTACTTTGTATTTTCGTAGGAACGATTAACATCGATACCAAACTTGGCTTTTAAGAGATTTGTTATTTCAGGTTATTTTACAATATATAAAAGTGCCAAGTGCGACTCAAAATGTCTATATCCATGCCAAAGTCAACCGAATAAATATTATTATGGATTATACTAGTACTAACCTCATTTATTACTTTGCAGAAATGCAAATCTATAGAAGATACTCAAAATTGTATGATGAATTTTTAGTGTAGGTACTTTTCTTTCATCATAATTTCAAATTTCTACGTTTTCATTTCCATTTCAAAATATGCATTACATTGGATTGGAAGAATAACTGAATTTTTTTATTCATTACCTAATCCAAATTTTAAAATTTCTATCGATTTCAATTTGTTTGGTAATAAATAAGGGAGTTTACTTTCCTTTAAAATTCAAGTGATAGGCGCTACCACTGCGTTTCAATGTTTTAGGGAATGGTTCAGATCAACATACTCTCAAACAAAACAAAAATCAAAAGTCTAAATTAAAGCGAGTTTGACTGATGAATAATATGTATTTAACTATTTATTGTGTTCTGAGCACCCTGTATATATTTTAATATGTAAATTTACAAATCCAAATCCTGACCTGCAGGCTTACCCCTCACCAAGGGTTTCGATTACAGCGCCCCTACTGGCAAACAATAAACACTGCATTGAACTGAAAATGGCGATTTTAATAAGTTGTGTGCATTCTGTTTTTAGTGACTACAGAGGGTGTTTCCCAGTAACATATGCTAGTGTTTATTTTAAGTGAACGTTAATTAAAAATTGTGGAAGATATCCAAGAATAACAATAAGTAAATTTAACACAAATAAAATGGAAAAAGAAATAGATTTAAAAACGGGTGATAAAGTTTTTCAAGATGACGTCGCTCAACAGAATGAACAGAGAACTGCGTACGCATCCGATATATCGACGAAAACAGCCGAAGGAGAACTTCCGCCAAAAAAACGGAAAACGCGACGCGGGAAGTCTAAAAGAAGACATCCATATTTAAAAAATCAAGGAAAATCAAATAAATTGGTGAAACCAGAAGCACCACATAACAGCAACCAATTTTTACTTGAAGACCATGCGTTAATGGAGGAGTTAGATAAAAATTTGATGTCCCCAAATGCTTTAAGAACGAGAGATTCAAGCTTTAGTGTAGATTCAGAGGGAGACTTTTATTCTTCACCAGATGATGGCCAACAGTTTTTAATTAAAGACTTTGATGACCAATATGAAACGGTTCAAGCTGAAAGACTCCAGAGTATGTCAAAATCAGAATTAATAGAGGAATATCTTGCACTTGAAGACAAACTTGATCAAGTAAGTATTATTTACTATCTATTGTCTGTAAATAACACATTTAAATATCCATCTAACAGCCTTTTCAGTAACTTATATTCTATTATTAATATTTATATCTACATTTTGAATTTAGCTACATCTTCTATAACTTTTTTAGTTGCTATAATTAAAGTATCCTATCTAGTACTTTAAATATAGATATTTTGGAATGAGCAAAATTCTTGGGCATTGGTTATAGGCAAGTTATTTAATTGATAAAAACAATTAGCAAAATATCTTATTTGCAAATGTTGAAAGGGTTTCACATTTAATAATATTGAATAGAAATCAATATTTCTTATCAAAAGCACTATAATAAAAGTTTTATTTGGAACTAACAATACTTCCAAACATTAAATTAGCAAAAAAACAGTCCAACATCATACATCTATTACATAGGGTCTTACATTTAATTTTTACAAAAACATGATCGAAGTTATCCAAATATACATATATATATATATAGTCCATTATTTTGTATTAGATATAATTGATATATTTATTTTACAGTTGACAAAAGGTCAGCAAAAAGAAGAAGATGATTCAGAGGATTCTAGATCTGACCTCAAACAAGAAATAGAGAGACTCACCATTGAAAATGAACGGTTGAGGCGAGAAAATGATATTCTGAGAAATAAAGTAAATGATGCATCTGACTCTGAGGACTCGGAAACTGATTCTAGTGATTCTTGTAGTAGTTCATCAAGTTCGAGTAACAGTTCGCGGAATTCAAGCAGGTCTAGAAGTCCAATCACCAATGTTGATTGTACTAAGACAAACGGGATATCTAGGACAGAGTCTGTTCTGTAGATTCAATAAGAACATTAATGTATCTGGCTCAGATAAAAAAACACCAAGTACCTAGGCAGGCTTTCTTCATGTAATTTCATCTCAAATACCTTTTTTAAATGAATATCTAGTTGAATTTTTTTACAGAACAAGGTGAAAAACTTCTTTAGTGTGTATAATGTTGATTGGGTTGAAATAAGGATTATAAATTTCCACCACTATCAAAAGGATAATTAGGTACACATTTTTGAATATAATATTATATCCACAAAATGAGGTATTTAGTTATCGGTGACATTTGCTAAGATGGAGAATAACTGAACACTAGTCAACATAAATACAAAAGTAACTATTGTGGGTAGATGCAAGTCATGAGTAAAAAATATTTTATAACAAATTATTGTTGACTAGTGTAGTTAGTTATTGCATGTTACTGTATATTACAATTAATTACGGTTATTTTGATATTTGAAACAGTTAAAACCTGTAGATATTTAGTATATAAGGTGGTCACAAAGTGACAGTGATAAAAATTTGTTGAATATTAATTAAAATTACTAATTATGAATAATTTTTGGCACATTTTAAGGAAGCTTCCCAATGTAGGTATAGAATAATAATGTTAATATTCCAGTTAACTTGAAATAAGAAAAAAGAAAATCTATTGTCCATTCTAGAATCATTCCAAGGACTTAGTTAATAAATATTCCATTAAATTGTTATCATTCATATCTGTTGATTGTGTTTTTCAAATTAAATCCTTAATCACCTAGGTATATTTTATATTCTGATTCCAAAACACTATGCTGCTAATCCATAAGTTTTCAATTTAATAGGGAAAACATGTCACTTGAAGTAATAATATTTACAATTTAAATTGTGCCAACATTGGAATGCTTTTTTATAAACGTCATAAATTAGGAACCACGACAAAATTGTTTTTATAAAATATTAACATGGTACTTCTGAACATATTGTTCAACCGAATATACAGGGTGTTCCATAATTAATTGTACACAGAGTAATAGTAGAATCTCAAAAACAGACATCTTCGTTCTGATTAAAAACCGCCTCCATTATTACGTGCCATAACTGTCATTTGAATTTACCATGCTCTTTACACTTTACGCTGTCGTTTTCTTCAATTAGTTTATGTACAATAGAATTGCTTACTTTATTTTTATGTTTGTTATTTAAACCACTCTATTTTTTCTACAATTTATTTTGAAAGTTTTCTCATTACATGGTATATTTCGGTGAATATTATTTAGACTTTTTATCAATTCCATGTTTACTTGAACCAATTACGACCTATAGCTCTAAAAAACTTCAATTACCAACATTTTAGTTTCTTGTAAAGTGTTTGTAGTTGTAAATTTGGCATTGTGATGTCAGTATTCTACCATTTCTACGAGTACAAATCATTATTAGACATTATATATAATTGAAAATCTTGAAATTTAATTTTATAAATTGTTGCTTTTCAAAAATGTGGAATTTTAAAAAATATATCAATGTATTGACTTTAAAATTACATTACAAAATTAAACTCGCACATCATACCATGGATATATCCTATAGGTGAAAAATTTTTAAATATTAATTTAGTGAAAAATGTTATTCTTGATAAAAAGTTTTGCTTGTTCTTAAACCCCATAAAATGAAATAAAATGCAAGTTTTTCAAAACCCGTCTCATTTTATGGCCAGTTTTATGAAAACCTGGAGTCTGACTTTTTGACATTTCTTCACATATTGGCTAATATCTCGAGAACCTTAAGGTTTGCAACGCCATTCGATTCAGAATTGAATTTCCTATAAAAAGAGGAATTTTCCACATCGAAAAACATTAGATATGGATTTTAGAATTTTCAGGTTTTGAAAATTTTTCTTAGTCCACACCGAAACTTACTAATTCGTGAAGACTCAAATTTTCAAAATTCCTCTTTTTATAGAAAATTCAATTCTGAATCGAATGGCGTAGACTAGAACCTTGCAAACCTTAAGGTTCCCGAGATATTAGCCAAGATGTGAAGAAATGTCAAAAAGTCAGACTCCATGTTTTCATAAAACTGGCCATAAAATGAGGCGGGTTTTGAAAAATTTGGAATTTCATTTCATTTTATGGGGTTTCAGAACAAGCAAAATTTTTTATCAACAGTAAAAACACAAGAGCTTTTTTTTATCGGATAAATTTCTCTTTGCAAGGACATTAGATAAAATCGCTCCACCTTCGGTGTCTCGAT
The DNA here is from genome assembly GCA_910591675.1 of Galerucella calmariensis. Classification (NCBI taxonomy): domain Eukaryota; kingdom Metazoa; phylum Arthropoda; class Insecta; order Coleoptera; family Chrysomelidae; genus Galerucella; species Galerucella calmariensis. The sequence goes on along the minus strand of CAJUYG010000070.1, from coordinate 129,636 downwards.
TTTATCCTGTCAGTTTTTCTCGTAAAATTAGTGATTGGCAAAACTTTGAGCATATATTGCCGCCCTTCAATTTCTCGCAATTTATTTTAAGAAAACTGCTTCCTCGTGTCATTGAAAGAACGTTTAAATTTAAAAATTATAAAATTTTCTTATTAGATTGATATTTTGAGTAGTTGGGGTGGACCAATTAGGTACTTACCTATGGAGAACATGTTTTGTCAGTGATATATTTTTCATCATTTCCACAAATTTGTAATTGACATTAACGAAAATTATTATAAGTACTTAGTTTTAAAAGAAAATATAATATAATTTTCTAAATTATAAGGAAAGACTGATTTAAATTAAAAATATATTATATAGAAAGAAAAGAGGTATAAGAATTATATGTGGAAGGCCTGTATTTGTTACCCTTTGCTTTCCATTTTGTCAATTATTTTTTATTTACAACACCTGAATAAAAAATGCTTTGTTCTTGATACTTATCGGTAGATTCAGAAATTTTGAGAAAGAAACTAAATATTATTCATTAAGAAGAAAACATTTGCTTTGTTACATGTAACAAGATTTGTGTTGCGTCCTTTTTGCATTTATTTTTATTTATTTAATAATACTTGCTTCAGAGACCTGAGCATCACACGGTAGTCCTTCATTTTTTTAAATTTAAATTACATTACAATTGGTCTCATTTTTCAATTCCTCTTATTTTAAGTTTTGAATTATGTAATGCTTATATCAACATGTTGATGTCAAGAATTCTCAGACTTCTGATCATAAGTTACCATTGGCACAGGGTCTTGAATATGAACTTTTTTCAATTGACTGCTGATTATTTTCAAATATACAGGGAGTGTAATAAAATATTGTATATTTACATAAAATAAATTTGGGCGTTTGGAATTATGAAAAAGTTTATATTTATTGTACAAGTTGATTTTAGAAAAATTACAGCAAATGGCAACTTTTAATCAGAATGATTTTACAATATATTTAGGTTGAAACATTTCTCTTAAGATTTAGTAGAAAAAGATTATGTTTTATTTTCAATATTTGTTCAAACATTGGTAAAAGTATATCGAATTCAGTTGTGTAAGTTCTAAATAGGGTAGGTATTTGCCTAATTTATTTATTTGTTTTGTAAATTGAATAAAATTTTTTATAATAACATTTTGTAGATATTTGAATAGAATTGTGAGTTGTTAATAAGTTCTAATAATAAATATTGATAGTTTTAACAAATGTTTAGTATTTTTTCAATCTTAATCGTTCACCCAAATATACTTTCACTGGGATGGAATGCAAATTGCATTTTAGTAGAAGTAGAACACTTTATTTGTAAAAAAAAGTAAAAATAAAATCACATACTGGTGAATACAAAATAAAAAATCTCATTGCTAAGCAAATTCAATGTTTAAAAAGTTTCTTAGTGCAGGAGAATGTAGTCTGTTGAAGAGATTAAGGCAAAATGAATTTAGAAAATAATAATTATTGTTAACATCAAGTATTCGGTGGCAATTTTTTTTTCTTTTTCACTTTACTAGGTGGAGCATTTGGGTTAACTCCTTTATAGAATTCCTTCAACAAATCCATGGCTTCTTCTGCTCTATACCCTCCTTTAACATTGGTAACAGGTTTCAATACAGTTGAAACATTGAACACTGTTTGTCCACCAAATCTGTCATTTTTACATCCATATACAATTTTGTTTATTTTTAAATTGTAGAGAGCAGCAGCACACATTATACAAGGTTCTACTGTTACATACACTGATGTTTCTTTAAAGACATCATGATAATTTAATTTATTAACCTTGGAATATTGCGCTACCATATCTATGCAGTTGATTTCTGCATGTCTTGTAGCATTGCCAGTTTCATTGACTGTATTACGTCCTAATGCAATTATTTCATTATTATAAACAAAAACACAACCAACAGGTACCTCTTGAACAGACAAAGCTTCCCTTGCATAAAAGAATGCTTTGTTCATGAAAAAACTCTCTGTTTCTGATAGTTCAGATTGTTCCATTTTTTTATTTCACTCACTAAACACCAAATTTCAACACCTGGTCCATTATTTGTATAAAAATCTTGCCTACATTTGCATAACCAAGCCAAATGTTTTTTATTCACAAAAATATGAAGTCAGTTGATTTTTTTCTAAAAATGTTTGGGCTTTTTCATGCCAATTGTGATTGTTAACAGCTCTTGGACTGGGATGAGGCATATATAGAATTTTAATGTTTTCAACTTTGTGTTTCTTAATGAGATCTTTGGTTTTCTTTTGTATGTAAGTACCTATTGCTACAATAAATTTTGGCTGAAGAAGATGAATAACTTTTATATACCAATCTTCACAAGCTTCTTCAAGGCTCTTTCGTACCTGTGGAGAAAAGAAATTGTCATCAGAAAATATGGCTATGAACTAGTAAGATACTTATACTGTGTATTTTGTAAATACTTATGTATTTGGGAGATTTAACAAATACATTGTAATTGTGGTTATACTCAAAATATCCAAGATTAGTGTGATATATATATAGATGAGAAGGGTATGTTTTCCTAAATACCTTAATATTTTTAATATCTGCAGGAGTAATATTACATCCATTCTGTTTCATTAATGCAATTGGGCAGAAATTTAAAACAAATGCATTTTTGAAAAATTTATCAGAAGTACCACATAAACTTTGGAAAAATCCCCAAAATCTTTCTCCACTCTGCTCTCTTCGAAGAGAATCAAAACCCAATATTTTTCTATTAGGGCACTCTATTTCTGGTTTCTTTATAGTCCCTTCAATTTGTAGGAAATCTCTAACACATTTTGGATCACCAAAAGGTACTCCTGTTTGGCACATCCCAAAGGGACCAGGATTCATTCCAACAAAGAGAATAACTTTATTAGAAGAACAATATTTTTTAACGTATTTTTCATATGAATCAAAGGCATACAGCATTGGATTGTAAATATATTCAACTGGTGGGTATTTCAAATCTAATGTTTTCAATGTTTCATTTAAATCATGCTGCAATTGTAACATTTTGCTGCTCACTGTTTCAGTAGATATAGATGAGCCAGTTTGAAAATATTTTGAGATTACATTAGAGCTATCAGTTTGTAAAGATATATTTGTATTACTATCAGAAATTGTTTTTTTATTTCCATGTTCAATATCGTTTTCCAATAATTTACGTTTGAGCATCGTTCACTCGATTAATAACTGAAACATGAACACCTTTGTAATGACCCTATATACTTGCAAGTTGTAATTATCTTTTGACTTCCATATTAAATATGAAAATTCAAAAGATATATTCGTGAATATCCCACAAACTCTAGTATCTGTTTATTTAATACCTTTGAATAAAAACAAAGTAACTTTTAAATCTAAAATGATTTCATTTCTTTTTCTTCTCCTTAACCTTAGTCCTTCTTCTTCTTCTTCTTATCGTTTTTTTTTTTTTTGGTCTCCACCTTACGGTATTGCGACCAAACCTTACTCCTTTAGGTCATAGATAACATAACACTGCTTTCACAGTATGACTGCTTTAGGTTATGCTATGTCACATAGAGTATATCTCCAAGGTCCCTAAATAAAAGTGTTAGCCATCTATTAAAATGTTGACTTACTTATGATATTCTCTAAATCTTATAATTATTATTAAAAATAAATATATATATATATATATAAAGTGTGTAAGCTTGAACTGAAATCAAATGTTGAAATATTAATCCAGAAGAGCAGAGAGAAATATACATTTATTACTCTATCAATTTTGTCAGTAAACTTTCTGCTCTTAGTTCGATGACTTTCACAAAGAAGAGAAGCAGATAAGCAGATAAGCAGAAGAATAAGTTAACCTCACTGGATGGGCACGATTAGGTTAGAATTGAAAGTCACGTAAACAACAACAAATAAATAAAAATGCCAGACATTAAAGTAACTCCTCTTGGTGCCGGTCAAGATGTCGGTAGAAGTTGTCTTCTTTTATCAATGGGAGGAAAAAATATAATGTTAGATTGCGGAATGCATATGGGATATAATGATGAGCGAAGATTTCCAGACTTTAGTTACGTCTGTGATGGACCGATTTCTGCATTTGTCGATTGTGTTATAATTTCTCATTTTCATTTAGATCACTGCGGAGCTTTGCCATACATGTCTGAAATGATAGGATATACAGGCCCAATTTATATGACTCATCCAACAAAAGCAATAGCTCCAATTCTGTTAGAAGATATGAGAAAGGTGTCTGTAGAGAAAAAGGGCGAGCAAAACTTTTTCACGTCACAAATGATTAAAGACTGTATGAAAAAAGTAATAGCAGTTACATTACATCAATCGGTTATGGTAGACAGTGAGATAGAAATTAAAGCATATTATGCTGGTCATGTTCTAGGGGCTGCTATGTTCTGGATAAAGGTAGGAAACCAGTCTGTTGTGTATACAGGAGATTATAATATGACCCCAGATAGACATTTAGGTGCTGCTTGGATAGACAAGTGTAGACCAGATTTACTTATATCAGAATCAACATATGCTACTACAATAAGAGACTCTAAGCGCTGTCGTGAAAAGGACTTCTTAAAAAAGGTACATGAATGTGTAGATAGAGGGGGAAAAGTACTTATACCTGTCTTTGCACTTGGAAGAGCTCAAGAACTTTGTATACTTCTGGAGACGTATTGGGAAAGAATGAATTTAAAAGCACCCATCTACTTTGCTCTAGGTTTGACGGAAAAAGCTAATAATTATTATAAGATGTTTATTACTTGGACCAATCAAAAAATCAGGAAAACATTTGTTCAGAGGAATATGTTTGACTTCAAACATATTAAACCTTTTGATAAACAGTTTATTGATAATCCTGGTCCTATGGTTGTGTTTGCCACCCCTGGAATGCTCCATGCTGGATTAAGTCTACAGATTTTCAAGAAATGGGCTCCAAATGAAAACAACATGATTATAATGCCAGGTATTCTTTATTAAATGTTCTATATCTAAAATTAGGAGGAAAACAATTTATATACATGATTTTATGTATGATTCATATCTAGCTTTGTATTGTTTTTACTAAAAACATTCTAAAATTACTTGAGCAATTCAATTTTTTCAGGTTTTTGTGTACAAGGAACTGTTGGTCACAAAATTCTAAATGGAGCCAAAAAAGTTGAGTTTGAAAATAGACAAATTGTGGAAGTGAAAATGTCAGTGGAATACATGAGTTTTTCAGCTCATGCAGATGCTAAAGGTATAATGCAGCTTATACAACATTGTGAACCGAAAAATGTTATGCTGGTACATGGAGAAGCTGCAAAAATAGAATTTCTTAAAGAAAAAATACAACAAGAATTTAGTATAAAATGTTTTAATCCTGCAAATGGGGAAACATCTGTAATACCAACTTCTGTGAAAATTCCCATAGATGTGTCTTTACCCTTGTTGAAAGCTGAAGCTAAAAGGTAAGTTTTAGTATGAAACTCAAAATTGAAATGCTGTTCACAATGAAAAGTTTACTGCATTTAACTACAGTGTTTTGATAAAACTTTTGACATTTTGTACACTCTTTGTTGTTTAAGGTTTAGCAGCATGGCTCCTGATCCAAAGCGTAGGCGGACACTGCATGGAGTTCTTGTAATGAAAGATAATGGAATGTGCCTGATGGATGTAGATGAAGCTTGTAAAGAGGCTGGAATTAATAGACATGTTGTTAGATTTACATCTACTGTTCACATTACCGATTCAGGACCAGCGCTAGGCACTGCTCACAAATTATTATTATTTATTCAAGACAAACTGCCCATTTGTTCTATAACATTCTCTGAAGGGGAGATTTCTGTTGAATCAGTATTAGTTAAAGTAGAAGGAGATGATGATGATGATCAAAAAAGTGTATATGTTTCATGGACTAATCAAGATGAGGAGATTGGCAGTCAGATATTGAACATTATTAATCATATAAAGCAATTTTGAACATGTTATCTTTGTCATTGTGGTATAATTGTTTAATTTTAAAGTTATTTCTTGAATTTTTTGATTTTATTGTGTAATATTCTTCTTCTTCTTCCTCTGATTCTTAGCCTCTTGCTTTGCAGCATCCGGCCAGGTACTTTCTAAGATGTAGTTTCGCGAAGAGTGCAATGTTATGTGCTTCTAGGATTGTCCCATGCTCTTCCAACTCATCTCAGTCTGTGGCGGATCCAGAACTAATCACAAAAGTCACGCCAGGTATATGGGATAATATGGTACACGATTACCCACCGAATACCAATCTACTTGGTATTCGGTGGGATTACCTAAAGGAGATGTATGATTCGACCAATTCGACGCCATTTCCAGAACCACCGTAAGTATAGGTGGCTCTGCATATACAGAAAAAATAATGTATCAAGTTCTAGTTCTATGGTATATAGTGACATTTAAATCGAGGCCAATAAAAATCATAAGAGAGAAGAAAAAATGAGCTGTGATGACATTTGTCAAAAAAGCCGATTAATTAGAATTAGAAAATAAGTTTTCATATTGAGTGACTTAGTTTATTTATTGTTATATATTATATTGAAATAAAAAATGTCTGCTTTCGAGGGTAAATAATAAAAACATTATTAAACGTAACTTCTTATTATTCTTAATTTTCAGAATTTGGTGTACTCCCAGAAATAGCAACAGCTTTAGATGAATTGGACTGGACGTAAGTTGAAGTTTTTGTTTCCAAAAATATTAACGAAACGACCACTAACAAATGTCTCACCTCAAAAACCATTAACAAGTATTTCTCTAATGAGAAACAACTATTCTCTGGGTTTTATTTTATTTTTATTTATTCCAAAACAAGCATTTCATGAAAGTAAAAGGTACGAAAACTTATATCATCTTCAATCATGTTTTAGTAAACTGATAGAGAAACATCTACCATCTACTGACGATTGCCACAGACTGGTTTGTAATTCATACTAATCCTGTTAACTTTCAATATCATTACAAAATAAGGATATGTTGCTTATGTAGAAATTAATATTATTCTTTAATCGTGAGAGATATTCATTGTTTGGTTAATATATTCTAGATAATAAACTGTAGGCTTTATTATTTTAACTGGAAGCTGTTTTAAAAGTTATTGCCCAAAACCAAACTTTCTAATTGATGCTATGTGGGAACAATTAATTAATTGGTACTTCGGCTACAGGTCTATATGTTACCTATGGTCTATAAGGGTTAAATTGGTAAAGTGATGAGGTACACATAACAGTTTTCCCCATAATTTTCATGCAATAAAAATTGTAAAGATCCTGTTTTTAGTCTACCAACAGATATCCAAGCAGAAGGAATTCCCTTAGTACTTGGAGGAGGTGATGTACTCATGGCAGCAGAAACTGGTAGTGGAAAAACTGCCGCTTTTTGTCTCCCAGTTATTCAAATTGTATGGGAAACTATAAAAGATATTCAATCTGGAAAGACAGCAAAAGAAGCTAAAGCAAGCATGTGTAAGTAGTATTTTATTAACCAGACATTAAATTGCAAATTCTGACAGTAAATTGTGTATATAGGAGATTATTTGAAGAATGTATAACTCATTATCGATGGATGAAAGTAAAGAGAAATCTATATTATATCTTTTTTAGCTCATCCATGGACAATGTCAACTTTAGACAGAGGAAATGCTATAGCCATTGCTCCTGATGGTAGAAGAGTTCAGTCTAGAGAACAGAAAGAGTGGCATGGAGTTCGTTGTACCAGAGGAGTTAAATCAGGAAAGTGGGGTTTTGAGACTACTGTTACAGACGAAGGACTTTGTAGAGTGGGTTGGTCAACACTACAAGCAAATTTAGATCTGGGAACAGACAGGTAGTTCATTTATTTAATATTTCCACCAAAAAATTATGTACAGATTGGAATTTGCAATAATCTTTTATTTTCAGAAATGGTTTTGGTTTTGGAGGAACTGGTAAAAAGTCAAATAATAAGCAATTTGATAATTATGGGGAACCTTTTGGTAAAAGTGATGTTATAACCTGTCTTTTGGATGCTGATAATGGTCAGATAAAATTTTTGAAAAATGGTGTTGATTTAGGAGTGGCATTTCAAGCTAATAAACAAGTTTTTAGCCAAGGTATATTTCCAGCTGTAGTTCTAAAAGTAAGTCTTATTTATTCTAAATATTTGTGCTTGTTAATACATTTTCTTGCAATTTTTAGAATGCTGAAATGGAATTCAATTTTGGTAATAAGCAGTTCAAGTATAGTTTACCTGATGGATATAAACCAATAATATCAACTCCTTCTGATCAAGTAGTACAAAATACAAATGGTCAAAGTGATGCATCTGGTCAAGGTGCCAAAATTATAAATAATGCACCTCAAGCTATTATTATTGAAGTAAGTATCAATTTAATGTATTCTTATAGATCATATCATCATTCATAATCTATTTCAGCCTTCTAGAGAATTGGCAGAACAAACTAGCGAACAGATTAAAAAATTTAAAAAACACCTCAAAGATCCAGAAATTAGAGAACTCCTTGTAATCGGAGGTGTACAAGTAAAAACACAAATTTCTCAACTTCAAAATGAAGGTGCCGATATTATTGTTGGAACACCTGGAAGATTGGAAGATTTAATTGAAGGAGGTAAGTAGTTCAATTAAAAAATTTTTGAGGAGGCTGAATCGTTATCTAAATATTCTAATTTTCCAACCCGACTTTTTTTATGTAGCCAATCAGCCTTGTGACTGAACCTTATATGTAGTTTCTTGCCACTAGCATAGGATATGTTCTGTAGTTTCGTCTTTAAGGTGACAAAATCTGCATGTAACTTAGACTGTAAACCCCATTAGCTTTGTCTGTGTCTTTGTTCACCACACCACTGAAATGTTTGCTACCATTGATCTAACATCAATTGGTGCAGTTTTTTCTTCACATTATTCTGAATTTGCTCTCACAATGTCCAAAAAAGTTGTTATTGTTAATACTAATGAAGGTTTATTCTCTAGGTTATTTATCATTGGCGAACTGTAGATTTTTTATCCTGGACGAAGCAGATGGGTTATTAAAACAAGGTTACACAGCATTTATTGAAAAATTACATAAAACAATGCCTAAAATTACTGCTGATGGAAAAAGGTTACAAATGATTGTTTGTAGTGCCACTCTGCACGCATTTGAAGTTAAAAAAATGGCTGTAAGTATCAGATTTCCTTTACAATTTGATCTAGATAATTTCAATTGTTACATATGAATTTTTTTTCAGGAAAAATTGATGTACTTTCCTACTTGGGTAGATCTTAAAGGTGAAGATGCCGTTCCTGAAACTGTTCATCATGTGGTAGTGAAGGTGGATCCACAAAATGATAAATCTTGGCACAATTTGAGAAGGCACATCAATACTGATTTTGTTCATGCCCAAGATAATGCCAGACCTGGGAATAATAGTCCAGAGACGTTAAGTGAAGCTGTTAAATTGCTTAAAGGTAAGATTGCACTCAACCAACACAGGAAGGGTTGGTAAGATAGTCCACTTTTTGTAATATTTCAATATTTGTATTACTCATACTTTTTATTTGTAGGTGAATATTGTATCAAAGCAATTGACAAACACAATATGGATAGGGCCATAATATTCTGTCGTACAAAATTGGATTGTGACAATTTGGAGAGATACATGAAACAAATTGATAGAAATCATTATTCTTGTGTATGTTTGCATGGCGATAGAAGACCAAATGAAAGAAAAGCTAATTTGGAAATGTTCAAAAAGAATCAAGTCAAATTTTTAATTTGTACTGATGTTGCAGCAAGAGGTCTTGATATAAATGGATTACCATTCAGTAAGTGATAATTTTTGTATCCTATGTTAGTTGGTAATTTCTGAGGTAAGTCTCATATATTTTAAGATATCTGCTGACTTCAGTCTAGGTAAGTCTGTAAATAAAAGTGTCTCCTTTCCCATATTAGTTTCTTGTAATCATAATGTCCATACTGCACATTACATTCCAAGAGAATATTATCAACTTTATTGGTCGCTTTATTTTGAAATTTTGATTTAGTTATCAACGTTACATTGCCAGATGAGAAATCAAATTATGTACATAGAATTGGTCGTGTAGGAAGAGCTGAAAGGATGGGTCTCGCAATAAGTTTAGTTAGCACTGTACCAGAAAAGGTATAATATAATAAGCATATTAGATGGGAGCAATTAACAGTATTTATGGTTTTTTTTATAGGTGTGGTATCATGGAGAGTGGTGTCCTTCAAGAGGAAAACATTGTTCAAATACGAATTTGGTGGAACAAAAAGGATGTTGCATTTGGTATAATGAGCCTCAGGTATGTAAATTTTAATAATCTTCAATTGTAAATACTTGAATGTTGAATTTAATTAAATTTTATGTACAGTGGAATAGAATGTCGTTTTTGTTAACATTGTCTTTTTCAATGGCAAGTTTTTCTCTTCTTCTACTGCTAATTTTTGTTGAAAACAACTTGCAGCATCCTTGAGGTTAAATGATAATTTTTATCTTATCGAAGGCTATCCCAGAATTGTAATAAATTCAGAGTGTTGTGAATAATACCCAGTAAGTCTTCTGCAATTTTCCCAAAAATAAGGTTCTTAGTAATCTAAACATTTTTATCCACTTCCATGGTTTTTTGTCTTAATAGGTAGGTATCATATTCATCCGTTTTGACTGTTGACAAAATTGTATATTTCACTAACCTTTAGTTTCTATTAGTAAGTAAGATTTCGTTGGGTTTTTCTTCTTAGTTTTTGGCTGATATTGAAGAACACTTGAACGTTACCATTCAACAAATCGATTCCAACATGGATGTACCTCAAGATGAATTCGAGGGAAAAGTAATTTACGGAGAAAAAAGAAAAAATTTAGGTTCAAATTACCAAAATCACACTGCTCAGATGGCGCCTATCGTCAAGGAGTTAAGCAAATTGGAAAGCGCCGCACAATTAATATATGTCAAACGTCATCTCTCTAAATTAGCTAGAACTTGTTGAATAGACTGAGAATATAAAATAATGGTATAATACTTTATGATAAAGAAAAGTTTGCAAGTATTGGAAGCTGATAATTAAATTTTGCTAGCTATTTTATAAAAAAGAAAATTGTGTGTAAGAATGATTGATGTAATAAATTATAGAAATTATTCCGTTGTTTTCTTTTATTACCCTTTAAACTTCAAAACTAAGACATTTACAAAATCGATGTTATTTATACAAATTAAACGTTTAGATAGAAATCTTCTATACATTTGGAACATGCACTATTTTATTAAAACCATTTATACGTTTATATTTATTATAAATATTAATGTGGTTTTATAAATTAATTATGCACGCATGTATAAGATCAAATAAATCGATAACATATAAAATATTTGGCTTATATTCAAAGAGTGATTGCATAAGAAAGTTAAACTTGTATACCAGGGCAAGTCAGTAAATAGGCACCCAACATTGAAAATACATAATAATAATTTGGTTAGAGTTGATGAGTATCAATATTAAACTGGATAGATCATCTATCAAATGATACGACCATGTATAACTAAAATAAGAGATATACGACACAATATTTGTTGGAATTTTGACATCTATATAAGCGGAGTTGTCCCATTTATTGAAAAATGCCAAGCAATAGAGTATCAGAATATTGAGCTATCTGGGCTGTCAGGAATGTTGAAGATTGCTGTAAATTACAATCTGATGTTGATTCACTCAAAAATTGGTGTATTGTTAATGGTATGACACTGAATATTGATAAATGCTATTGCATTACTTTTACTAGGTCATCAAATCCACTTATTCATAACTACAGACTCCGAACTGAATCAATAAAACGTGTTAAGTTAATCGAAGATTTGGGTGAATTCTTCGACACAAAATTGTCATTTATTGAACACATCAATATAACCACTAGTAGGGGTTATCAAATGCTAGGATTTTTAATGCGAAATTCCAAAGATTTATCGGTGAAGGTTGTGTCAATTCTTTATAATAGTTTAGTTTGTTCTCTTCTTTAATATGCATATGTAATATGGTCCCCATATTATAGGGTTCATATATCTTTGGAAAAAGTTCAATATAAATTTCTATGGCGTGTAGCTTACAAAATGCTTATCCCAGTTGGTCATAATAGGTACAATGATATGGACAGTATTAACATTATGTCTTTGGAAAATAAAAGAACCTACACGGAACTTACTGTACTATTAAAGTTGATCTCGGGCACCATCTCGTGTCCAGAACTTCTTGAATTGTTTTCCTTTAAAATTCCCAGTAGAGTCACTCGTAGTTACAACCTTTTGGAAGTTCCCTTTCACAGTACCAATTATGGTTACCATTGCTCGGTTTCACGGCTTGCACGGTCAGTAAATTCATATTGTGGTTTTGGGCATAACTTTACTGGAGTTTCATTGAATAATTTCAAAAGTAATATAATAGTTTTAATGAGCTAATCATTATTTTATATTATTATCATTTTATTTTATTATTTTGGTGTTTAGTATGTCAATTACTACATTATGTGTCATTTTATCGTATTTTATTATAGTAAAACTGTATTTCTGATGTTTTTGTTTAAATTTGTAACTACAAACTAAATTGTATAGTTTTATACTTATCTTTATTTATAAATGTTTTCTACAAGGAGGTGATCCCATTTATTGATAAATAAATGACATTACGTAGTATAAATATGATTAATTTTCAAATATAACAGTAGTGATTTGTGGAAAGTATTTTCCGTTGTGCCTAATAAAAAAATAATGTGTTTTTCCACTCGTATACAGTCGCTCAAACTGGCTAAGTTGAAATAGTATAACTAACTGTATCTAACAGTAAGTTCAATGTCACGTGGCGATTTAAAAAAAACTCTCCAAACTTATTTAAAAATAGTGTGCTAATGACGGCATAGATCGCTCTTAACCGCTGCCTATAGAAAAAAGACTGTTTTTTTTATAAAGAAAATTATATAGGAAAATTGTAGAAAAACTATACACTCTTTAAAATATTTGGTGCATAACCGAAAAAGCTTCACAAGTGTTAATTAAATATACAAGTGAGTATTTTATTTATTTAACTAGTAACATTTTTACATAATAAAGTAAATAAGAGGTTTCTTGTGGTGTATTCATTATTATTTTTGAAGCATTTTTTTTTATTTACAAACAAGAAATAAGTCGCATCCATCTCTGGGGTAATTATAGCGACAAATATATACACATATACATAAAAATTATTTATAATTTTGTATGTTAATTTCGTTGAGGTATTTAAAAAGATTTTGGTTATTACACTTTTCGCCAAAAATTGTCAAAGTTCTACTTGTGTATTCTAGCAAAATGGAAGATACTTTTGTGGATTCTGTCTTGACGTTATACCAACTGAAAAAATGGAAGGAAATATTAAAACTAAATAAAAACTCTGATAACGTAAGCGCCTTGAAGTTATTATGGGTATGGCCTGAAGAAAACAATTTAAAATTTATAAAAAACTTAGTAAGAGATCTAGGATACAAAGGTATTATTTCCCTGGGATGCGGATGCGGGTTATTAGAATGGATAATTAATCAGTCAACAGGTAACTAGCTTAATATGCCACATGTAATAAACATTTCTGGTTATGCCTGGTCTTGCCTCAGTTGCCCTTAGCATAACTCTTGTTTTTCCAATTTAGGATTGCCGGTACTGGGCTATGAAGTGAATCAAGAATGGTGGGAAAGTAAATATTCCAGTAACAAATTTATTAAATTGAATTATTTCAATGAACTCGACGAACATTCCTTAAATCCAAATTTTGCATTATTATTTTGTTACTTTAATAACAAACCAGCATTTCAAGACTACGTCAAGAATTATACAGGAAATTTAATTTTTATAATTGGACCTGACGGTGATACTTCCAGACATACAGATCCTGAACCATTTAGCGCTGATTTTGGAACAACGGATTGGAATCTTTATTGTTATCAAGAAGTTAAGAATACCGGAGATTATGTTGCCGCGTTTGTACGAGACGAAAAGTACAATAAAAACTGATTTTTTCCAAATTACAACACAATAAAATTTCATATATCTGGATTTATTTTATTTTAATTGAGATACAGTCATTTTTATAGGTTATTTTCAAGTTAGAACCGAATTTCCGATGATAAACAAAGCTTAAGATCAATAGCGCATGTCCACGTGAAGTCACAAACTATTTTGACAATAGCCCTGTGGTAAAACAATAAACAAAGCGTTCAGAACACGTGGTACTCAATACTGATTTATAAAGATAGATCGTTTTTGAGTTTAGTTCGTTTTGCTTCAGTATACTTTATTTCAATTGTTGAGCTTGCATATTTAATAATATATAATATAGGTTAATAGTTGTTTGATAATTTTTCATCGTGTCCATTGTTTTACAATAGGGGTATTGTCAACTGTCGTGAACATGCCCTATACGAAACAAAACAACCGAATCACGAATCTAAAATCTGACCAAATAATTGTTTTTCCTTAAGTATTGACAAATGTCAGTTGGTGGACATGCTCTATTCCCAAATTAGACTTTCCTCTAAATATTTAAAAATAATGTACCAGGTGCCGCTCCATTAGGGACCGACTTTCATTCCAGTTTTGGTATTTTTTTACCTTGTAATCAGCTAATAACGAATATATGCATTATTTTATCGACCCACTGTATACAAACTTCCAGCAGCAACACTCTTAATGAACAATAACAATTAAATTATTCATTCCCGTGAAATGTGTGGGTAATAAAACAATATTTTAATTTCGAAAAGAAGGTAAGATACCTATATGGATAACAAATACTATACTTTGACGGACCACTTTATTTTTTCTGATTGTTTCAACAATGTAACGTAATGCATAACAGTTTCAATTAATAAATAATGTCAATTATGTATTACAAAATATTTTGACAGGTAAAGCAAATCAGAAATATCCATTTATAATTATTTAACCAACAAGTGTATTAATGAGGGCCATTAACAATCGAGAGAATGTTAAGATTAAGATTAATGTTCGAGATTGTTAATTTCCCTTTTAGTACTCGCTTTTCCGTCGACTGTATAAGTTGTAAGTAAAAAACTAGTAGTATTCTATGCTACTAATTATTTTTAAAGGTTTTATTGTATGTTTAGTTGCTCACACCCTAGGTAACAGTCACTATAAATATAATGTATAAGATGTGCGTTGGGTTGCCTGTAGAAAAATCGTCGATTAATGTAAATCATTATAATAGAGGTCATTAATGTATGATTTTGTCCAATAGAGGGGTTCAGTCTAAGGTCAGTGTGGCCAAAAAAAGTGGTTTTTTCTGACAAGAATGACAGTTAAGGTCTACCCTTCAAAACATAAGATTTTTGTATGTTTTTTATCATTGCGAACATCTATATTGCTTTATTAAAATAATGAATACACCTCCGAAGCGTATATCTTGAAATTTAAAAAGACTTTTTAGCTGAATACTTAACATATCGGTGGCCAATTATTCTGTGAGCTCTTGGTATGTCACCATTTCATTTCTGTTATCTGTCACTAGTTATATCAGATGTCAGTGGAAAAAGTAATTAGAAGAATAGAGATACACCTAACTAGAAATACTACAGAAATCTAATCGAAAATGGACATACAGAATTAAACGAATATCAACAAAAATAAATATAACTGACATTTGACATAATTAGTGACTGAATAACAGAAATGAAATGGTGACTTGCCAGAAGTTCCTAGAGTTATTGGCCACCGATATGTTGAGTAAAATTCAGCTAAAAAGTCATTTTAAATTTTAAGAAATACTTCGGGGGTGTATTCATAATTTTAATAAAGCAATATAGATGTTCGCAATGATAAAAAACATGCAAAAATCTTGTGTTTTGAAGGGTAGACCTTAACTGTCATTCTTGTCAGAAAAAAACACTTTTTGTTGGCCACACTGACCTTAGACAGAACTCCTCTATTTTGAGATCGTTAATATCATATGTTAATACACGGTCGACGGAAAAGGAATTAAAGATTCATTTTTTAAAATTCTAATAGGTACATCTATCCTCAAAAACTGCAATCATGCATTTCCAGATATTTTGCTTAGACTGATAACATCTCAAAAATTGGAAGAGATGATAAATATTACCTCAATCTGGATAATAAGATGATTGTTATTAATTAAAAAGTTCCATGAAAGTTTAAACTGAGTGATTAATGGAAGTCATAACAAAATATCCCAAAAAAAACTTTGCTTTCAATTATACTTCACCTGCTTTTTAAATATTTCTATTATAATTCCTCATTTATATTGAACATCTCTTACTTTTTCTCTCCATTAAACTTCGAAATCTTCTTTACACTAATTCCTCAATCCTGAACAGGAAGATTGCTCTTATTATTCCTTCTAGTATGATCTCATACATCTTGTGGTTTAATATTGTGAACAGTAACCATATGTAACATATACACATCTCGATTGACAGATCTGAATTGGCATTCTATGCATGTAAACATAAGATCCTTTTCCATACCAGGATGCTTAGTTTTTAAATGAGTTTTATATGTGCTACTTTGTATACAAGCATAGGGACAATAACTGCATTTATATGGTTTTTGACCAGTGTGTCGTAGATTATGTCGGCGCAATGAATTATGATCAGATGTAGTGTAAGTGCACACTGAACAAGAGAATGGTTTTTCACCTACAAAGTAAATTTTTATTTAGTTAAGTACCAGGTATAAAACAAATAGCGGATGAAATGGCCAGACAAGGCCCAAATTGACTTTAAACACATGTCACTAGGACATGAGGGTCCACTGGCAAGAAACTACATAAAAGGTTCAGTGTCCAGGCAGATTAGTTTAGTGCTTTTAAATTATATAGCCCTTTTAAATATACACTGTGGGCCGAAATAAAGGAGTAAATTTAATTTAATTGAAAATATTTTTTTTGTTTTTCAGGCGATTTATTGTTCACCACTTCTTGAAGTCGTCTGCGTCATAAATTGATAGCCCCATTTATTGGACCCTGTTCAAAAGTGTTCCAAACAAACTGCATTCTTTCTTTGAGCTGCTTGATTGTTTCAAATTGTTGTCCCTCATACAAATTTTGTTCAAAAATTCCCCAAATTGAATAATCAACCGGATTTAATTCTGGACTGTTAGGTGGCTACATTCATACTATTTTTCTCTAAGTTTCAAAGTTACTAAACTGTTTTTTCATAAATGTGTTATTTAATAAAAAATGGTATTTCGCGAATCCGGTAATTTCGGAAAATTTCCTTTTCACTGAAGTGTTCTGGATAGTTTATCTACCGAAATAGCATATTAGTACAATTTTAGCTAAGACAGTTTTCATTTGCAACGAGCTCAAATGCACTGTTATATAATTTTTCCGACCCTGAACATTATTTTTGCTTCCAAATTTACAGTCATGTTAAGGACATGTTAGGTTATTAGCCCTACAAAAAGAAAATAAATCGCACAAAAAACAAAAAAAATATTTCCAATTGAAAAATGTACTCTTTTATTTCGGCCCACAGTGTATATGGATACAGACATACACAATTACACTATATTTTATGTATTAGACACAGCCATTTGGCTTTATCATTAATGGCAAGAAAATTTCAAATGTCACACAAATGTTGAAAATAAGCTTACCTGTATGCTGTCTAATATGCATCTTCAAAGAACTTCTCGATGAACCTTTATATCCACAAAAATTACACAAATATGGTTTTAATTTCTTATGTACAACATCCATGTGTATCCTAAGTTGACGCCTATCAGAAAATCCTTTAGAACAATTCTCACAAATATGGACAAGTTTGGCAGACTTTTCTCTATGTGTCAATTTATGATTTCTTAATTGTTTATTATTTTTAAAGGCTTTGTTGCAGGTATCACAGGAGAAATTTTTAGCATCACCATGTATGAATTTGTGGATGTTATTTAATTTGGCTAAACTGTAAGTTTTATAATCACATTGATCACAGGCATATAGACCCATGTCTATTTTGTGGAATCTCCACATATGTGAGGTTAATGGTTTCCAAGAGTTAAATTTTTCACCACAGTCAAAACATGCAAAACCAGTATCAGCATGACAGGAAATGTGGTAGTTTAATTTCTCGGCATCAGGAAATACTATTTTGCATGTTGTAAAAGGACATTGCGTATTTTTTGTTGAATCTATGCTGGTGGTAGTTATAGCTTCTGAAATTTTAACCACACTATCAAATATTGATTTTGATGGAATCTGTTTAGTACTATTTGCTGGTGCTGGAACTTCTTCAACTACAAAAACACAAATCAAGTAAATTAACTCTTGTAAATAGGTACTATACAGTAGTGAATTTTAATACTACAGTCAGCATGTACCAGCCTGAAAAGATTCTGTTCCCCTACTGCTAACATTTCAAAGCTAGTTTTCCAATAAAGGTGTGGTCTTTGTACAGACTAGATATTAGTAAAATTTGCACCTTAGTTTAGCCATAGTTAAAAATATTACTTACCATTACTATCGGTGGGTGTCTTTTCCTCTATTTGCTTAATTGGGAATTGTTGTTTTTCTTTCCTTTTATTTTTATTAGAATAATACAGTATTGCCTGAATTATAGAAGAGATGTCTGAATTTCCTACTCCGTGATCATGTATAAGATGAGACCTTAAAGACATTCTGTGATAAAAAATATTTGTACAGGCAGGACATTTTAGTTCTTGCAAATTCACCATAGTTTTATTTTTATGGGCATTTTCTAAATGTTCATTAATTTTGGAATCTTTTATGCACAAAAATGGACATAAATTACAAACATAATACAACATATCTTCATAATTATCCTTCTTTTTTTGTTTCACTTTATCTTTTGTTTTATCATCTGTATTTTTCAATTTATCTGGTTTTGTGTCTCCGTTTTCTTTTAAAACAATATAACTGTTCGTTAAGGTAAAGGGATTACCTACTGCAGGATGTTTAAACTCTTGTGAAGGTAAAATTATCAAGTCCATATTTTGTGAACCATTTTCAATCACTGAGGGATCCAAGTGCTGGAGGATTGAAGAAACTTGGGAGCTACCTATCAATGGTAAACATTCCTAAAGACAAAAATCACCTTCAATTATATTAAATAATGAAAAAAAAGTCTGTTTGTCATTTAAGGTTAGATTATTAACAATCTGGTTTATTGAAGTTGTATTTTTTAAATTGATTGATGTTATTTTTCCACTGTTTATGAGAGAACTCCATGTCGCTCCAAGATATGTACTACTTTATTCAAAAATTAATACTTTTTCATAGTTGCATCATTATGTAAACACTACTTACTTCTTGCGTTAACAATTCAACATTTTGGGTCCAGATAGGATCCCCAGAATTAATATTTTCAGTTTTCATAGTATATAAATATAAATAATATTTTGCTGTAATTTATAACCAAAAAATTTCTTCTTTTTTATTATACCTACTGGATTACAGATAATCTACTGTCTTGCTGAAGTATAGCATGGCCTTTTCATGAACGAGTAGAAGCTTAGCCGCAAATCTCAAATTACAACACAGACTTCTTATAGAAGAATAAAACAAATTTATATTTACCAATATTTATATTTTTCGTCGAACATTTTATAAAATATAGTATCATAAGTAATAAGACTAGGTACAAAGTTTTTAAAAACAAAAATATCGTACCAAGTGAATAAAATAATAAATACAAAAAAATAGATAGTAACAATAAACTAAATCTCCATTCATTATTTCAGAAAATGCAAACAAATAATCAAATACAAAGAATCGGATAGTTAACCGTCACACTAATATAGATAATTAGGTATTTCCTTTAATTTTAATATATGTTTTTTGAACAACCAACATGTATCTGTATTGGTATAAAATTAGTTTCGGACTTGACCTATAAAAGGTCACAGAGTTACCAAGAAATATTGTTTTAGAAATTTATAAAATGTATCACAAAACCATGTAAATGCAAGATATATGTAGAAATCTAGAATAATCCCTTCTGCTGAGGAGTTACATAATTGCTTTTATGTAAATTTAGGTAAGGAATTGCAATAAATACATATTTAAACTTTAAACAAATTTTAAGTGAATATGAATCTTTCTTTTGGCAGCAGTTGCAAACTAACCCAAGTAATTTGCTTGAAAAATCAGTGGGATATAATACTTCAATATATTATTCATTCATTTGTCACAAAAATAATTCATATTCACTCACCCATATTTTACTATTTCTTCAACAAAAAAATTACTTCTAAAACTAAAATTACACGACATTCTAATTGAAAAGAGGAGGGAGCAGCAAGTTACAAAAAATTGGACCCCCGACGATCTATAGGCAAGCAAAGAAAAACGCGGAGACAAAATAGGATATCAAGAAAAAAAAGGTTAGTAATTGTGAAAAAATATCTTAAATTAAAAATACTTTTTAATCTAGGCAATTAAAAAATTGAACACTCACGTCTTAAAATCCTGGATAGACCACTGGAATAACGCGATAGGTATGTCAAAACCCACGAGCGCAGACCGTCACTATATAAATCAACATGGTAGAAAACAGCAACCCGTTTAGTGTAACCCAATCTTCTTTATTTTATTTGTTGTTCTCTACTATTAATGTTTTAAAGGACATCAATAAATGTCACCCTATTCGTCGATGTTTGCCAATAACTAAACTATAGTTACACGGTGAGATTAAACTGACATGGTTGGAATTTTATTTGACAGTGGCTTTATGATTAAAAAATTTGTAAAGTTATAATGAAATAAATCTTTGTATAAGCATCTGGTGCTCTAGTTTGATGTCCGAGTTCAATGGTAATGTGAATTAAAATAGTGTTATTTTAATGAATCCTAACAAATAGTATAATAACTTTACAGGTATTAAGTATATAATTCACATGAAAAAAGTTTTACAAACATTTTCATCTAATAACTGCTAAAATAGAATGGAAGTTTTTCCTTTTTACCAATATAATTTATACAAAACAATTGCACGTTCTTTTTTTGTATAAAAATTTACAACTCCCAGCTACATGTTGAGATTTCCAAAGCTACTTTTAACCTATATTTACTTGTCTGTATCACTTATTTTCTCCCAATCACCATCTAAGCTACTGTTGCTACTAGGGGTACTTCTTAAACTAGCACTTGAATCGGCTTTGTCGGTTTTAGTGGGTCCTGACCTTTCGGTTTCTTTCAATTCTTGATTGCCCTCTTTGTGTTTCTTTTTAGGAGACTCCTGTTTATAGATTATTTCTTCGTCTATCGGTAATTTAGGTTTAGATTTAGGACTAGTTTTTCTTTCATTTTCGTATTGCTCTAGAAGTTTTATCTGTTCTTCTTCTGTTAATACTATATCTGCGGCGAAATCTTCTGGAAAACATTCTCATCAATTATGGGATAAAGCAGGTCAATGATAGTTCTACAACCTTTATACTTATAGAGCTTTACAACTATATTTTTAACTATTAAACTATATGAACTTTAACAATAACCTTTTCTTCTCAAACATGTTTATTATTGATAATATTCAAATGAAAGGGAAAAATATTATTTCCAATATTTGTTGTTAAATAACCTTAAAAGGTCTTTAAAACTTTCAAACATCTTATATTTGAAGTATGAAAGGTTGTTACTAGAATATATATAGTTTTGCGAAATAAATTACCTTGATCCCATTTAAGACTTTCTTCAGTAACTTGTTTTTCTTTTTGTTCTCGCCGTTCTAACGCTTCTTGCTTTGCAAGTTCGTCTTCTAATAAAGCTTTTTTAAATAAATACCTGTTGAAAATTGGTATGTGAGAATAAATTCTTAAAACATATTCATAAATATAAATAGAATTACTATATTGTACTTGTAACAAATACCTTTACTTTATTTATATGTTTATAAAGGTAAAAGATAACACAGATGATAAATATCATGTTTATAGTTTTATATTTCAAAAGTAAAGTAAAGTTTCACTGTATTTGAAATATAAACAAGATAAATAAAAAACAAATTACAGTACATGGGATATGATATGGGATTTCTGATTCAACTTTGTTAATTGTCTTCTCTTGATATGAAACTTAACATATCCAGCACACTATCATCCACTTGTGTGCATTACCAAGGTTGCAAGGAAATGAAATAATGCAAAGCATTCATAAATAACTGCTTTAGTATAACAACAAAAAATTTCATTAACAAATTCCTACATACCAAATATTTGAATAATAAGTCTTTTGTGGTATATAATTTGCAGGTGATACGAACCTTTTCCAAAAAGTTTGATGCTCTACAACTTCAGGAACTAATTTAGCATACTGAGATTTAAGGACTTCTGAGCTGTTAACATGTTTTGCTATCCTATCGTCATTTAACTGATCATCTATAATTTCTAACCAGCAATCATATTGTTTTTTTAAACAATCATCTGGATTCTCCAAAAAAGTAATTGGGTCCTTTTGTAGCTCATAGAGTGCTTTCTGTAAAATAAACATAAAAAATGGTTTGCCATAATTGTAAAAAACCAGGAACAATGCCTTAAAAGAATATTTATTGAAACTAAATTGAAAAAAATATTAACTAATAACAAATATTACATATGTGAGAGAATTTTTGAATCATTTTTTATGGCATTGACAGACTTAACAGAGAAAATGTTAAATCGCTAAATTTTCCATAACTCCCTGTCTAAAATGACCATAAGCTAAATGAATTTTATAAATAGTCAAAGTAATATTATTGATAAAACCCAAAAAACCATAAATAGCCAGCTTGCCAAAGACATCAGGCTTCATAGCAAACTATCTAAAACTATGGGAGTTGAAATTTTTAAAAGTGACAAGTAAGAGTCCAATAAAGAACAATAAATAAATAATAAACAGCAAAAGTGTTCACCGAAGTACTTTTATAAATAAAGTTTCAGATTTACCTGGAATTTGTTTAAAGTTACTGTTTCTGAATTTTCCACTATTAACATTTCTGCATCAGAATCATCTGGACTAGGATTTAATACATTGTTTACTTGTCCTAAAAATACATATTGTTACACAAAATACATTTAATAAGTGAAGAGTTTACCCATAAATGAACTGAAGCTTCTTTTCATGTTGCTAGCTGTTGATGAAGGGGAATCTAACTGAAAAGATAAAAAATAACATAAATTTTGAATTGAATAAGAAGTAAACTAGAAAATATACTTTATAACTCATTACAATTCAATTAAGCAGCTTTATGAGAGCTGTTAAAAGTGAAACAAAAAATTCGGGGTACTCAAGTGAATGTCCCAAAAAGAGAATGGAGTAAATTTTTCAAGATATAAATTAGGAAGTCGATATGGATGTCATGAAAGCTAGATTTTTATTTTGGGTAGGGATTTTTTCTTCAGTTTACATATTTAAGTAAGAAAATGATATTTAATGAGTATTAAGACTTACACTAAGTGTTTTCTCAAGAACTGCTCCTGTAGAAGATACTACACTACTAGCTTCATTTTTAACAGCTGTTCCAAACTCTTCTAAATCTTTCTTTACAAATTCTAATACTTCTGAACCCTAAAATAAAAAGATGAAGGTAAGTAAAATAAAGCAGCATCTTAATATGTCTTTATGAAAGAATCTATTATACCAAATATTTTACATTTATAAAACAATCTGTTTATTTATGCATTTTTCATTATTTTAAGTAAGTAAATACATTGCTTGAATAAAAATTTAAATTTAGGCAATATTGTTGATAAAATGTGTAGGTATTTAAAATTATTAATTTAACTTGTCACGCCATCTATCTACACCCCATTGAATTGTATTATGTTTCATGCTCTTGTGGTAGGTTGAATAAAGTCAGTCGTTTACGAGTCTTTGACAGGAACAGTGCCTTTTATTTTCCCTCCAAATTAATAAATATAACTGCAAAAAAAACAAAAAGATTTATATGTGCCTATTCTGAGTTTTTCAACTCCAAAAACTTGGCAATGGAAATTTTTTTAATGTACAAATATTAGTGATAATTAAAGAAAATTCATATTATATATTTATATTAATTCAAATGATTCACAAAAGTAAAGAAACAGTTTCATGGCATCTGCGACAGTAAACATATAATCTATATTCATAATAAATACCATACCCTTCCATTTGGTATTTACATAGGTACCTACGCATTCAAGCTTCAACACAATACATGTATGTACAACTGTTAAAACATATTTTACCATAGATAATTTTAAAAACTATTCAAGCATTACGTTGTTAAATAAATATGATCTATATAAATACCTTATTCTTTGCTGCATTTAACCACGAGCCAAACCAGTTGTTATCATTTCTAAAACATAAATAATTGATAATACACAAAAACAAATGGCTGATTAATAAGATGTCGTATACAATACTTACTGTTCAGCCATTATTTATGAAATATTATGTTAACAAATTACACGACAAATTTAGGAAAATGTGTTGATAGCAATTGAGCCTGACAGGTCAAGGAAAATTATTTTTGTTTTTTTGCATCAAACAAACTTTCAACATCCATGACACAAGACGGGTTTATTATTAATATGAAGTTGGTAAGCAATATTAGTAGCTGTCATAGTACTTCTTCTTTATTTATATTTTGTGTGTAAAGCTCTAAGACAAGTAGGCAGCTATTATTATTTTTAAATAGAGAAAATCATCTATTCACAATAATTTAATAAGATAAAAAGATGACTGATGAGGCTTCATCCATATCGCCATGTCCATGCGTATAAACTTTCGGGTCAAAAGAACACATATCTAATGCCGTCGAAGTGCTGATAGTCCATTCAGCTAAGGCATTTAAATCAAAATAAAGCGGTTTATGGCCACAGATAACTTACTTAGCTTTGTCTACCTGCTAACTTCAGTTTATTTTCAATTAGCAACCCAGTACCCACCCACAACCTAAACCTACGGCTACAATGGATTTGGATTCCGAGAGTACTGCCACATCTTTGGATGACAATACGGAAAATTTTTGTGATAATCCTACACGAGATACCCTCGCCGAGGGTTTAATGGGACTTATTAAACCCACAGTGGATCAGTTAGATGAAAGAGTTCGAGCAACAAGGTAAAACATTATTTAAATACGTATAAAGTGGTTTTAGTGGAGATTGAATGCCGTCCGCTGGAATATTTCGATTACATTTTTTATTGGGGAATAGGAAAAATAATATAAATATGTTTGTAGAATTTCTCAGCTGGAACTTAAACAATGTATTGAAAGTCTCGGTGAAGAATTGAAATCGATTTCAGAATCTCAACAACAAACCGTTGACTTGGACATTTACGTTAAAAAACTTATTAATGCAAAACAGAGGGTGACAGTACTGACTAATATACTTCAAAATACGCAGGAAAGATTAAACAGAGTACACAGTAACTTGGATAAGGAAGTTTTAAAAAGAAAAGTGGTCATTGAAAACAGTGAAGAACCACAAAACAGTGTATCAAGTTAATATGACTCTCAAAACTCCAATTTATAATTTAGATCAATTTCCTGATGTGTACAAACCTAATGAAGATACTTTTTTGTTTCTGGATGCACTTGAAAGTGATTATTTATATTTAAAAAAGTTACAACCCAGTATTGTAGCTGAGATTGGGTCGGGAAGTGGTGTAGTTATTAGTGCATTATATCAGCTTTTTCAGTCATCATGCTTATACTTTGCAACTGACATAAATCAGCAATGCAGTTCAGCTACTAAACTAACTAGTACATTGAATAATACACATGTGGAATGTATCACTATGGACCTCTTAACTATTTTTAAGAATAATATATTTGACATCATATTATTTAATCCTCCATATGTAATTACCGAAGAATGTGAGCTCTCTGGAAAAGGTTTAAATCGTTCTTGGGCTGGAGGATGTAATGGTAGGGAAATTACCAATAAGTTACTTGAAGCACTACCAAATTTACTTTCTAAAAAAGGAGTTTGTTACATAGTTTTGTTGAAAGAGAATAAACCATTGGAAATAGTGGAGTATATGGATACATTGGGCTTTAAAGGTCAAATGGTTTTTCAAAGAAAAATACCAGGAGAGCATTTGTTTGTTTATAAATTTTTTAGACTTAATATGTGAATTATTTCTCACTTAGAATCATTGCAATGTTCAAATATGGTATTAAAATTTTTACAAGAATATTTCTAGTTCAATTATTGACCAAACTAAAACAAATCACAATTTAGATGTCAAGATGTATTTGTCTGTTCAATTAAATTATTCACCATTAAATTGAATTCAGTGGAAAGGTTCACAATTTTTATGGTCTGAAGAAGTCTATTAGCAATAATAATGATTGGAATTAGTGATCTGGTTATGGAAAAAATTAGAAAAACAGCATAGGACATGAGCAGCAATAAATTATAATTAACTGTGTTAAATAAATATCTACTATAAACAAATAAATTATATATATTTATCCATAGAGAAATAATTATTATTATTTATCTATTCTCTATCCACTTACCCTAAAACCTACTCTGGGTTTTTAAATTAAAATATATATTTTAAGACGTCTTTCTACTAATGAAACGCCAAACATGATTTTATTTTTAACCAATAGCAGGTCAACAGGATTATTATTCTATGGTTCATTTGGATACAGTTACATTTCATTGGTTATAATATACGCGGAAGCATAAGAAACCACCACATGACAATGTAGCTTTGTGACTGTCAAGAGTGTCAATGCCAAATGTCAAAATTTTTCGTTTCACACTTCACTTCACTTCGACACTGGGTAATTTTAGGTTTACCTTTTTCGTGGACATTTTCACGGAAATAGGAATGATATTCGTCGAGTGCTGCAAAAAAGTGATAAATACTCTTGATTGACGAAGGACCCACGTGTTTTTGACACACCTGTTTAATCAAAAACTCAAGATTCCACCGAAAAACTTAATCGAACCCAGAGGGTGGCTACCGAAGGTAAGAGGACATTTTTTTTGCTGAATTACATGTCAGAATCTGTCAAGGGTTCTATATATGGCATTCAATTTAAGTATACAATAAACAGTCTTAATTTGTATTTAATTCCTAGATTTTAATTATAAAACACGTGAATATGGTTACCAAATCCATATGAAACTTTCCGATATTGCACGAACGTCCA
Source organism: Galerucella calmariensis (assembly GCA_910591675.1). Classification (NCBI taxonomy): domain Eukaryota; kingdom Metazoa; phylum Arthropoda; class Insecta; order Coleoptera; family Chrysomelidae; genus Galerucella; species Galerucella calmariensis. The sequence continues at coordinate 102,480 of CAJUYG010000070.1, read as the reverse complement.
TAAATAACACTGGACATTTTTATTTGTGAGTCATCTCAATGCTGTTGAATCGACCAATAAAAGTATTTTCAAATACCAACTTCAACAGCTTACACTATTTTTTTGATCACAATTTAGTACTCAACAATAAAAAATTATTTACTTCAAATCATCTACATGATATGCAACAAACAAATATGAAGTTACCAGATGCTTTTAAATCCAATTACTCGGTTGCTGACGTTATATGTATTTCAAGTTTCAAAGTTCATCCATATAAAAAAAATCAGTTACCAGTGGTTCATTCCTAAACTAGAGAAAACACAGTTTTAATAATATTCAACCACATACAAATTAAATATAAATTACTTCAAGCAGTGAAATATTTCAATAGTATGAGCATGATTTCCATAGAAAGTTATATTTTTTTAAATTTAAAAAAAATGCCAATGAACTGAGAATTAATTGTAGAATGGTTAAGGAAAATCAGAAAACAGACAATAAATTATAATTTTTTTCTAACTGCCAATAATCATGATTCAACCATATTGTTTTACCTAACCCCTTACTTTCCTTTACCTTGTTTTTAAACTTAGAGGAGCCTTTTGTTAATGTAAGTTGGGATTTTTTGCTGCCTAGTGACAGCCCATTTCACACAGCTCTTTTGATTAGATTAGAATTGGAGTGGCTCAATATCTAGCTTTATTCTTTTTATTAGACATATTACCCTGGATACCGCCTCCATTGCATAGCTCTCTGCCCTTGGTTTTTCTTCTCTGAATAATTGACATTGCAGCCTTGCTAAGCCTTCATACTCACAGGCTCTGCGGTTTCATCTGCTTCCTGGCAAAATCTATATAGGCTGTCATCTGCTAGGCCAATTGTGTGCATATGTTTCCTCAGCTTACAGCTCTTTTGATGAAACTGACAACCACATTTCTCAGTTTGTGTTTATTTATATAAAGATATTCTTTAGTTTAATCTTTACAATCATTTTTATGTGTGTTGTTTATTGTTTTATTTTTAAGAAAGTATATTGGGTATATTCCATTCAAATTGATTGTTATTTTTATTATTTATTCCATTTAATAAACAAAATGTGTAGTTCATGCTTCCTTTTTTGTTAAGACCACTTTAAAGTTCCCAATTCTCCTTGCTATGTATTGCAGCAATACAAATTGAACCAGATTGATTTGGGACAGGACTGACAGGAGCTTAAACTTTAGATCAAGAAGAATTGTAAACTGTTAAGCATGCTTTAATACTATTAGTTTCTAAGTGAAATCCTACCATTGTAAATATTTTTACATCAAATCTTACATAAGTGTATTATTAAGGATATTAGGGATTTTTCCAACATGAAAACTTCTGCACCTATCCCTTTATTGTTTTAAAGAATAATTTAAATTTACAATTGAATTTTCTGTATACTTATTGTTCATCAAATTATACGTTGGAGTTTGTGTGTTTTGGCATGTCGCATGTTGCAAGTCAGTTGGTTGTCAGAGAGACTTAGAACAATATCAATGGTCGCGTTCATCCCAACAAAGTTGATCAGGTAGCGATTTTTGGAGTGATCCATCAGTTCGTAATTCTGCTGAACGTGCTAATAAAACCATCGACATAATATGTCAAGTGTCAATGAATACAACAACAACTCAATTTTATTTGATATATACGACAATTATGAAATAGGTACTACTTCTAACCATTAAAAAATGGGATTTAATTACAATTAATTGAACTCCCCACTTTGGAGCATACCATGAAGAGTTGAATTTCCTGACAAACTATACAATTTATTAATGGGGTAATAAGTCACCTCCAGCTGTTCACTCATTTTCACAATACAAACTAAAATATCTCCAAACAAAGATATTTATAATATGTTTCCAACATATGTTATAAATGACAGTTAATACATCATCAATCGGTAGCGTGTAGCGTATTTTAATTCTGATTGAAAAAATGGCGACTGATACTACATCGCTCAATCTGATCAATTAACAAAACACGCGTTCAGCAGGAAATTGATGATCGCTTCGGTAGCGCTACGTTGTGATGAACGCGACCAATGTACCTAATAAATATTTTATTTAAATCATGAAAACTTTACAAATAACATACGGCGCAGTCAGTAAATGATCTCTGAATTGAATTAAAAAATAATTGAAGTGTTAGACGACGAAAAAAGCAAACAGAGGACTATGTGATTTAATAGCAACATATTCAGGTAGAGTTTGTGCAGCCATTTGCCGTTTTTCATAATGGGTGACGTATTCAGCTGTCTTACGTCTTATATTACTTGAATGTTATTTTACACTTAACCTCAAAATTATAATCAATGACATTTATGTTAATAATTGTTTTCAAAATATGACATCTGAACTGTCAAAAGTTACAGATAAAATTTATGTCGACCTTAGATAAAAAAATACGTTAATGACGTCATAATTCCGTCTCATCCATTTCATGAATGAGAGATCAAGCTGGACAATGTATGACGTAACGGCAAAGGATGGTTGAACAAACTCTACCTAGAGAAAACTAAAAAAGAAATGATTTCTCATTTCTTGCTCCAAGCATTCCACACTTAACAACACTACAAAAGATTAGCATTTAAGATAATTTTAAGAATCTTCTGTATGTTCCTTGTGGTATATTATTCATTCTTTTTTTAATTTCTTGGGAAATTAAACCACAATATTTTTAAATTCTTTATTTCAACGTTTCGGTAGCGTTCCAGCTACCGTTGTCAAGAAAAAATAAGTAGAAATTAATTTTTATCCCTAACTGACACAACAGAAAAAAAGAATTTAAAAATATTAATTTTAAGAACTTTTAACTAATTAAAGTCTCACTGTCATCTGTTGTTTACAAGTAAACAATGAAAACTAAATAGAATATGATATCCTCAGCAATATGGCAGACTTGTCATTCTGGAATGTTTCACACTATTATGAAACTTTATCAGAGAGTCCCTAGATTTAAGAGTATTCAGCTAAAAAAAAGATCACAAATAGTTAGTAGTAAAAGAAGTTATGTTGAAGCAGTCTTCCTATTGATCTTAAATAATAAAAACAAAAGGATAAAGAAAATAGAAAACAGAAAATATTAATTAATGATATATGACTGAAGTAAACAGAACTGAACAAAAATAGATATGAAAACAAAAAAAAATGCAGTCAAAAATGCAAATAATTAAATGCAAACAAATTTGAATTATTAATTTACTTATGAACAGGTAACTGTGATTACCTCTGTGGAAATACACTGGAAAGTACTTGTACTATTTTTCTACCTATGTACATTTTTTATAGCGGTTAAATAGTGATACATTTTTTCACAATAATGTGCCACTTGGTTACTACTTTCGCCACGGCCTGTGGCAAATGATTATTTGATATTTAGACATGTCTTGAGTCCCAATCAGTCCCAATGGCCACAACTGTGGTTTTCAGCATTCAACGACATGACTATCATATGAAATGAGTTACCAACAGTGACTGTGTCTCTATGTGTGTGTGTTTACGTAGGTCTCCTACTCTCACACTCAGTGTCATATAATATTTCTCTTTCTTTGTGGCAAAATACACAGTGTGGCACATTTAAAATGTGATTTATTTTAAATAAATCTCTTTTATTAGGGTGAAACTGGCAGCCAGACAGTGTTGGCTACCCAGTGGGTAGCCTTCAGTACACAATACAATTTCAATTAGTTATCAGTGAGCAGCGATTTGAAGTGCGTGTGGGGTCATCAAGACCCCAAGGTGCCTTTTATGTAACATAATTTAATTAGTAAAATTAAATTTCTAAAATTATTTTTGGTTTTTCTTATAATATGGGTATTTAGTTTTATAAGTACATAGAAAAAAAAATTCTCCTTTTTTTTTATTACTGGGGCATAATAAAAAGACTTGCATTTATTTTATTGGTAAAATTATACCTTAAGTTCAAAAATGTTTCTTAATTCTAGTTTACGTAAATAAAATATTATTTTTATATAACACCTTTCTGTTTTCATATTCATCCTCGTTTAACATGTTTTTTCTTACAAAAGTTACGTAGGTCAATAAAAAATATGATATAAAAATTGGGGTCGCAGAGACCCCATGATGCCTTGTAATGCATTAAAAATTAAGGTGCCCACTGAAGGTTAAATACTTACTTTTCTTATGAACAGTATTTCTTTTTAAATGTTTTTTTCACAAAAATCTGAATATAATCTAAAAAAATATTAAAAGATCCTAATAAAACCCAAAAAAGCCCAGTGGTCTGAGCTTTTTATAAAAAACCCGGGTTTTTTCCAACACTGCAGCCGGAGTTATCAGCCGAACGCGATCGTCGTTACCTTTTGAATTTGGGAACCTCAATTATTTTAAGCAAAGAAAGTTCTATTTTCTATAAGAATCATTAAAAGGACCCTGCACCATTTTATAGGTAATCCTGGCTCTCGTACGATTTTCGATTTTTTTTGTTGTAGTCTTAATGATAACTAAGAGATCGTGATGGGTTAAAACTGTGTAGGCCCTCCGGTTTGGCGGTGGTGGCGTCTTGTAGTTGCACCCTGACCATAACATTTTATATGTCGGGGGCTCATGAGGAGGTCTGCCACACTTATGTGCCATCAGAATCACAATTTCTCCAGAGGGTGCCTCCCCAATGGTCAATTTGTTAGGCCGGTGTTTTAACAGCAAGCGGAAGCAATGAAACCGAACAAAATCGCCAACAATCACGTTATGTAGGATAGTTGGATCTATCTAAATCCCAAAGTCCTCACGAGTGGGCCCCAAAAGACTTGTTAACACGTTCGCGGACAGAGCGGCATATCCCGCGCTATGTGCAGGGACAAGACGGGATATGCCGACCAATTTCTAATTTCATTCTGGGTTCACCGCGGCGATTGCCGACAGCACTGCGTATGATTTTCATGCGACGGACGCTTACTGTCCCAGGAGAAAACATAAAATTTCGTGAAAAGTCCATGCATAAATTCTGGTAAGCCTAACCTAAGAATATTGTTCAACAGGTGCATTTGCTGTTTATCTGTGTTTGTGTACACATCTGTGCAGTCTGATAAGTGTTTTAAATACTAAAAAGCAAGTGGTTTATAAGCAAAAGTAAGTAGTTGTAGGTATAATTTTGATGTTTTTTATACACGCGTTGTTCAAATTCATTTTATTTGTTTATAACAGAGTTGTGACGACGACTCGGCGCGGCGTATGCCGACAACTTTGAATTGTTTTTATAGGTACTGTCCCAGCACAAACAAAAATTATAAGCTTTTCATTTGTTTTTGATAATGTGAAGAATAATTCGCGTTTCAATTTACAGGGCAAATAAATGGATCGAAAAGAAATAGGGAGGCTTGAGCAAATGATGGATGAAGTATCCACCCCCGACACTGAAGAATCTTCCGAATCAGAAGCGATCAGTGCGGATGACGATATTGCGGATCCAAACTATATGTCAGAAAATGAGTTTTTGCAGAACAGCTCAGATGATTCCGTGTCAGAGGATAATGATCGAGACGAAACAGTAAATGATGATGCTCCCACTGGTCATGTGACTGGAAATGATGAATTGAGCGACAACGAGTGGCAAGACGATATTGACGATATACCAGATTTTAGTTTTGATAGCTCGAAGTCTGGAATACAGATCAAATTTCAAACAAATCCTTCCGTTATACAGTGTTTTGAAAAAATTTGGGACCATGGTGTTATGAACATGATACTAACATCCATGAATACATATTCAGAAGACTTAGGTAATACAGGAAGGCCACATAGAAGGCACAGTCGATATTCAAAAATCAAGCCAGTCACTATGCAGGAGTTGAAGCAATTTTTGGCATTGTGCATTCTCCAGGGTCATTATAAATTTCCTTCGATTCGAAAATTGTTTAGCATGGATCCACTGTATTACTGCCCTGCCTTTCATTACAAAATGTCAGGTAGGCGCTTTGAACAGTTACTACGAATATTTAGTTGTGCCAAGGGTCAAGTAGCCAATCCTAGAGACAAGCTGAATAAAATAAGTCCACTGTTGAAAACATTACTTGAAACATTCAGAAGTGCCTATTATCCTATGGAAAACTTGTCTTTGGATGAGTCCCTTTTACTATTTCGAGGCCGCCTAAGCTTTAGGCAATATATAAAAAACAAAAAGGCTAGATATGGAATAAAATTTTACAGTGTGTGCACTACAGATGGCTATGTACTAAATATGCAGATTTATTCTGGAAAAAGTGAAGAGGCTTCAGGACTTTCAAAAATTGAAACATTGGTTACTTCTCTATTAGAACCCTATCTGGATCGCGGTCATCATATATTTATGGACAATTTTTATAATAGTGTGGGACTTTCTAAAAATCTGTTACGAAGAAAAACGCATACGACTGGAACTCTGCGCGCAAGTAGAAAAAATAATCCTAAAGAATTAACAAAATTGAAGCTGAAGAAGGGAGAGCATAAATGGAAAAGGTGTGGAAAAGTGTATGTCTCCAAGTGGAGGGATCGCCGCGAAGTTTTATTCTTGACAACTAAATATCATCCTGATCTTATTCCAGTCAAAAACCGTTTTGGACAGGAAAAAATAAAACCAAAGGAGGTGAAACACTACAACGATAATATGTCCGGAATTGATCGAAATGACCAAATGGTAAATTACTATTCTTCTCCTCGTAAAAGTATACGCTGGTATAAGAAGGTCATGTTTCACCTCTTAGACGTAGCGATCTGGAATTCTTTTTATATCTATAAAAAGTTCAATCCTAAACAAACCTTGCTTGGATTTCGTGAAGAGTTAGTCAAAGAGTTTCTTGAAATACCTCAAGACATGAAAGACGGTCGAATGTTAGTTTGTTCAGGCCCAATATATGGCGCCGGTAAACATCCCCGGTTCCAAATTGATTTAGGCGGAAAACTACAAACTGTCATGCATTTTCCAGATAAAATTCCGAATAAGAAAGATCCTAGCAAGAGCCACCACATGAGGTGCAGGCAATGCGCGGAACATAAAATTCGCAAAGAAACGAAATACCTGTGTAAAACATGCCCGGAAAAACCAGCCCTGTGTATCGAGCGTTGCTTCGAAGAATTTCACAAAAAGTAGAACTCTAACATATTTTTATATGTTCCAAACTTCGTTTTGTACTTCAGTTCAATAAATTTCTAATGAATCATAATGAGTTTTCCTTGACGGCATTTAACGTCACTGTCCCAGCATATCAAAAAATATTTTTCATAGGGACAAGACGGCATACGCCGCTCGAGTTTTTTTTGTAAAAAGAAACAAAAAAATGGCCTGTGGTTGGTGCCACTTACTTTTTGGTCAACAAATATATTTATTTTTTATATTTTTGGTGGTGGCATTATTTGAGCCCCCCGATTTCACCTACTGTCCGCGAACGTGTTAACATTTCCTTGATCCCACGCACCCATCTCTAGTAGTAGATACTTCATGAAAAATCCGGTTGTTCGGATAGATACTGAGATAGATATTTGTCAAAAGAGCCATCACCCGTGACAGACGTCAGTCGGAAATTGTCAGACATTTTCTTGTTGTCTTCTATGTCCTGACGCCAAACCGGAGGGCCTACACAGTTTTAACCCATCACGATCTCTTAGTTATCATTAAGACTACAACATATCCAAAAAAATCGAAAATCGTACGAGAGCCAGGATTACCTATAAAATGGTGCAGAGTCCTTTGAAAAAAAAATGTTGGGTACCCTCTCCCTTAGTGCGGCCCTATTCATCAATAACAAATAAATAATATTTTTATTACTATTGGGTCAGTTATTAGTGTCAAATTAAAAATGCCAAATGATTAATCTTATGTATTACGCCGAGGTCGAGTCCAGAATTAATCACTTTTTGATTTCGTCATTTAAAAAATTGATTGTTTTCTCTAACAAATAACCCATTACTCTGTAGAGTACAATATTTTTATGTAGTACTGTAGTTCGTGATAAGGTAATACATTATCCATTTATAACGATAGTACATAGTTTAAACAATTGATAAGATAAGAAAAATTATTGTTTGGAATTGATAAACGGTCAACACAAATTAAACAATATTTAATAAACAATGATATTACAGAAATTATGAATAAATTTTATAAAAGAATAGTCAAATTTTAGTGTTGAATATTGAAATAATGAAAACGTGAAAAATAGAGATAAAGCACCTAAAAATATGAGCAATAGCTCATTGGATTCGAAATGACCTCTAGAAAAATGTGTTTTGAGGATTTTACTGCACGTAAAAAATTGCAATTGCTATTAACAAAATAAGATGAAAAAAGAGGTATTTAGGTTTTTGTTAATAACTCATAAACTATTAATATTTACAGCTCCCGGAACTCTAACTCTATTATTAATAGTTTTAATTTAACGCTGAAAATGGGGCTCAGCGCAGCGATTACGGATTGGGTGCTCTGTCGCTAAACACGGCGTACCACAGAGAATTATTTGTTTATAGTAACAAATATGAATTTAAAAATTTAAATAAATTATGGTATCATCCAGATACTTGAAAGAATTTATGCCAGTTGGAAAAAAAATTTTAAATCAATTTTTCAAAATGTTATGCAATTGTTGATTAACGAATTTTTTTCCTATTTCATAAATGACGACATAAAAGTTTAAATAATAAACCTAAAAATTTTTGGCTTTTTTATATACAGGGTGTACCAATCTTACAACAAACTTCGGCGGATGGGTTATTTTGAGAGATATCAAAAAATATTATTAACAAAAATAGAAGGTGTGCTGAAGGTCCATATTTTGAAATTATATCGAACTATACAGAGTGCTGCATAACCCCTGTATATTATACCGAATTCGAATTGGTTACATTTTTTTGAAGTTTTTGATATGAGGTTTTGCCACGTTATACAGAGTCCTTCAAAAGATATGGACACGTTTATGTGAATATCGTTGGTAAATCAACGCTCTGTAGTTTGTTGTATGTTGAAGAAAAAAAAATGTATTTTGCCAAATAGAGCTTCGTAACATGATGCAATATCTCCGTATCCCATTAAATCTCAATTATATTCTTTCTTGTATACAGGGTGAACGGAAACTCGAACCTGTCATTTTCTTTCTTATTTCAAATGGAACACCCTGTATTTTATACCATGTGAAAGCATTAAACGTTGTATGTAACATAAAATCCTGATTAATGATAAATTTTAATGAATAATTCATTCTAAACATAACTAGCTACCAAAATTATAATCCTAACCGTAATATTAAACTGAAGGTTCAAAGTCTTCACCGTTAACATCAATACAATGCTGTAAGAGGGGGCCCAACTGATTGGCCAGCTCGGTCACCCGATTTAACATAAGTATATCTATTTTTTTTGGGTCTTGTAAGGATTAAGTTTATAAAATACCCGGCTATTAGAGATGACATGAAAGAGATAATTAGTGCGGCATTTCAATCTGCTAACGTTGATATGCTGAAAAATGTTAGTCAATAATTTGAACTATTCTGCAGCATTGCATTGATGTTAACGGTGAACATTTTCGTCGAAATAAAAAATAAAAAACATTATTGTGGTTTGATTCCCAAAAGAATAAGAGAAAAAAGCTCAGAGCGTTGATTTACCTACGATTTTCACATAAACGTGTCCATATCTTTTGAAGGACTCTGGATAACGTGGCAAAACCTTATATCAAAAGCTTCAAAAAAATGTAACCAATCCGAATTCGGTATAATATACAGGGGTTCCCATTTGAAAAATCATATGTTTGGTTTGTAACGGAGTTATGCAGCACTCTGTATAGTTCGATATAATTTCAAAATAAGGACCTTCAACAAATCTTCTATTTTTGTTGATAACATTTTTTGATATCTCTTAAAATAACCCATATAACGAAGTTTGTCGTAAGGTTGGTATACCCTGTATATACTTAACAAGATACCGCGATAAAAGTTTATTAAAGTTAATTATTTTGTTATTAATAATTTTTTAAAGTTAACAAAAAATAAGTCCAAGAAATGTTACTGAAAAATTTTTTTCAAACAAATGTTTTATTATTGCTGTTTTCGTATCCAACAATGGCATTAAGTATCATTGGAAAAAAATTTTTTACATCATTTGTTAAGAAATTGTTTATAAACAAATAGACAAATTTCTTTAAATATTAACAATGGCAATTTTTTACGTGCAGTAAAATCCTCAAAACACATTTTTCTAGAGATCATTCCGAATCCAATGAGATATTGTTCATATTTTAGGAGCTTTATCTCTATTTTCCACGTTTTTCAACATGTAGACTGGACTATTATCCCCGGTGAGAAGTGATGAGAAATTGTTAATAAATATTGATTTACAAAAATCATAAATAATACTGAAATTGGGTTGAATTATTTATTTAATGTAAAAAGAAAAAAGATTTACTAGGTATAAATAACTACTTCCAGTACATTAGATATCAACTTTGAGGAAATTAATTTTTTTTAGATCTATTCAAGTGATAAGTACCTACCAGAGAAATAAAAATGGCTGAGAATAGAATTGGTTCCGAAAAGTCTCAAAACAAAGGCAAATCAATACCAAGTAACAGCCACAAAGGTTTTTTTGTAAAAAGTAAAAAGCAACGAACCTCTAATCCGAAAAATAAGGAAACAAATCCTGATAGCAGCAAGGAAGTCGAAACAGAACAGCAGAAAAAACCTTTCGATAAAAAATTGTATCGACTAAAGAAATACAGTAAAAAATATAAACTGCAACAATGGGAAGACAATAGGAAAAAATCAGTTTTAAAAGATTTTTACAAACAAGTTAAAGATGATGATAATAAATTTGATGTTGCAAAAATTTACAATGATCCCAAAAATAAAATATATGATGAAGAATGGGATGTTACTACTAAAACTGAAAATACTGTTCCAGTCGCTAATTCTGAAACTGACAAAATTAAAGCTAAACCTTTTTATAAAGCTCGCCATGAGTTTAACCGAATAAAAATGGACAAGGAAAAGAAAAAGGAAGAGTTGTTGAAGAGTAAAACTGAGAAAGAGGAAGCTATAAAACGATATCGAAAGGAAAAAGCATTGAAATATAAAAAGCTTTCCAGGAAAACCAAAAAAGGACAACCTGTTATGAAAGAGAGGATGGAAATGTTGTTGGAAAAAATTCAAAAAATGAATTAATTCAGTATTAATGTAAAAATAACTTTATATAGCTCATTTTTTTTTTAAATAAATCATACCAGCTGAAAGTAACTTTTTCATAATGATGCAATAATTAATATATTGCTTATATTTTAATTAAGAAATATTATAAATAATATTTTTAAACAGCGAGGTCACGGTTAAAATTTGATTTTGTTAATAATATTTAAAATTTCGATATATAAAAATATAAAATAAACAAAAAAGTTCGGGATACACCAATTATGTAATACCATCACGCCGTATTCAATGAATAGGTCAATGCAGCCGAAGAGGATTATAAACAAATTGTTTACATAACCTTGAAATTGTCTGACCGATTTTTCAATTTTTCATTTCTATTTTAGAAAATGACTTTAATAGATATCAACAGGGTTGTATCTTTCTTATTTTTTTCGTCAAAAACCTTGGTAGTTTTTGAGAAATTCCATTTTCTGCTGATAAATGTCTTTCAAGTCTCTGCTCATATTTATTTAATATATCATTTTTCCAATCTACGTTCTAATACATTTTTATTTACACTTCTATTCAGGTCAGATGACCTTCTAGATCAAAACTTACGTTCGGCTTTCAACACACTAGGTTTTATTTCATCACTACCCTGAGTGACGAGTAAAGAAGTTCGTAAGAAAATCATGTTCTCTTAAAATGATTTCCTGTATAAGAAAAGAACTATTTTTATTTAATTTTTCCAATATTTTATGCTGAGTAGTTTTCAATTTTTGTATATTTTTCGGTAAACCCCAAAAATGATAATTTTAAAATGATAAAAAAATGTTTTTTAAACTCCCCGTACAAATTTTCTAATCTACCCCCTAAAAATGGAAGTTTGTTTTTGTATTTAATTATTAATTTTAATTTTTCTACTCTCATACTAGTAAATTCCATATTACCTACTATTTGATTACTAAGTAAATTGATCATTACGGATACTGACACGTAATGACTAGCACCTAATAAAAAAAATTACGCTTCAGTTCTAGAATTTATCACCCAAGCCTAGTCAGTCAATGGTTTCGAGTAAACATGGAAACGAGTTAGTAGAGGTTGTTTTGACGTTTAATAATTAATAAGACTCGCTGTCACTAGCTGTTAGTGTGAATGTACATTATAATCATGCGTTTTATTTTTATTAATGAAGTTGTTCGTAGAAAAAGTATAGTACACAACTAAAGTTGTAAGCTTATTACATGCTTATAGAATTACCAACTTTTCTATTCGCATGTAATAAGCAACTTACAACTCTTGTTATGTAATATACTATTTTCTACACTCACATGTATATTATCCATTTCCTGCACAGTTTAGAGAATGGAAATGTAGGCCATACCGGTTAACTGTCAAAAAAAGTCTCCCTCAGGAGCACTGAATCAAGAATATTTATGTATTTACAAAAATAAACTTAAATAAAATAATCCGTATAAATTAATAACAAATACTAAAAACAAAATAAAATAGGCATTTAAGGGACTACCGATGGACGTTAGTTCTTATAAAAGTATGTAATACTTCTGACGTCTGATTATTATAGATCTCGGTGGTCGAGTGGTAAACAGACCAGACTCTTACGCGGTATACCCGGGCTCGATTCCCCGTGAACCGTTAATTGTTGATTTAATTTTTAAATAATTATTCTGCTTGATATTGATAACGACAACAGGTAGACGCATATTTATTATAGATAAAGGTACGGTACCCTTCGTGCGGGAGTCCGACTAGCAACATCTAGTTATAACAGCATCGCATATTTAAAAAGAGAAACCGTAGCTTTATACGAATTGTACATTTAAGAACTGTACGTTTATCACAAAAAATTAGTGAAGACATAAAATTGAATTGGTACGATTATGAATAAAATTGTTGAAAATTTTTAATTTCAAGTTATATTTATTTTACAGTTTATTCAAATGTTTATTTTCTAGATTTTTTCTTGAATGGGTCGTAGAAAAAATATATTGTTCTACTCGTGTGGATTGTCCATATCGCACTCGAACATCGTCTTCGTGCGATATGGCCATCATATCCAGACTAGTTGCACAAACTACTATTGAAAATAATATTGAAATAGCCCAATAATAAAGGTCGAAAAATCAAAGAAAGTGTTATCTGCTAAATGCAGATAAATGTGTAGCTAGTATTTCAGCTGAATGTAGTCAAATTTGGTTACCAATGTTAGTAAGAGAAATTTCCAATAATCAATTACCTGCGTTATCAGGATAGCATCCTAAGTTTTTATCCAGGTTTTTTTATGATTTATCATTGGAATAGTTGTTAATCAATACACACTTCAATACACAAAATCACCAAAATGAGTTATACATATTTTGAAAACAAAAATAATCATACACAAAAGAGTAACAACAAACGCGCTATCCCAATAAAAACCGTTCCTGGAACGTGCACTTCACTGGATTCCATTTCTAGTAGACTATCATATCTTTAGAATGTCATAAAATAAAATATTTTATTTTAAATTTCATCATAGATGTGATCTACTATGAATGGACCTTAATAAAATTTGACAACAAAGTTTTGTAGTCTTAAACTTCAAATTATTATTGATTGTCTAGTTGTCATATTTTTTCATTGTGTCAGATAGGTACCAAAAATTATTTTATTATTAGTTAATCTTGACAACGGTAGCTGGAACGCTACCGAAACGTCGAACTAAAAAAAAATAAAAAACATTATTGTGGTTTGATTCCCAAAAAATAGAAAAAAAAAAACAACTACTATTATTATTGTGTTTATATTTATTTCAGTAAAACTATAAATACAAAAATTACCTCAAACACCGATCAGAAGCGCATGGCGCCCACATTTTGACATTTTGTAAATGTAAACTTTTAATACGCAATTTGTCAACTATTTGACAACCCAATATTTTTTCAAGAAATAGCATTCTTTTTGGATAATGCTTATGCGTGCAAACATAATGCAGTAGTATTGGGAAATTAAACCACAATATTTTTTTTGTATTTTTATCTTTTTATATAAATAAAAATACTCAAAATAGTAATATTAAACCACAATATTTTGTGTATTTTTATGTATATAAAAAGAAATAAAAATACAAAAAAATATTGTGGTTTAATTTCCCAACAAATAACAAAAAAAAATTGATACACCACAAGGAACATAGAGAAGAAATGATCTAGTTTGACAAGATAAGCAGAAAATCTCCATAATTACTCTCTATCCTAAAATATTTTATTCATGTCCGCATTTTTAAATTTATATAATTTAGCATAACCCACAGTTTTTTTATTGACTTGATAAAATTATACAATTTCCAATTTTGGAAGTTCAAAAGTTATCAAAATAATGTTGTAAGGCAATGATAGAAAAATTAGAGATTATATTATGCTAAGTTTGTTGATTCATTTACTTTATAAAATATCTAAAGGTTAATATAAAATCAACTTGGATTGGCGGTATATATCAACTGCGTAATTTATGGTTCTGAATATCTAACTCTAAACAATGAATATGCAAAATGTGAAGTTTTTTTGTCATTGGTAACTAACGCGGGTTGTGAAATTTTTTTCCCTCAATTCTACGGGGCTGACTACAATAATTCATCTTGTTTTTTTTTCTATAGAATCCAAATAAGTAAAAAACAATATCAACATTCTTCTGCAAATGCCGCTTAAGTCCATTTTCCACGGTGCGAGTTGACGCTGCGACTCGAAAAAGTTGCATGCTACTTGGCGTTTTTTTTTTCCTTGGGCGCGTCGATCGCATGAATTAGAACTTGAGAAAATTTCTATTGCTTGCTCCGCTCTGTCAATCAAGTTGGCAACACGTTACGTTTCCCCTATGCCTGAATGAGTCGCAGCAACAAACTATCGATATGCTTATTGTACTTTTTCTCTCAGCGATTTGTCCCAGCAACAAGTCGCTGCGATTTGACGCAACGTGGAAAATGAACTTTATATCGATGTCGATCGACCGGCAGATCAAATATTGGTTGATAGAGTTTTTCAATCGAACCAACAAATATTTTGTCATATCGTATTAGTTAAAAGTGTATGTATGTAAAAGATCTATTGAGCCCACTTATTCCTACTCAGTTGCTGAGGAACGTCTCGGATACTACTAGTTCCTTTAGTACTATTTCCCGGAGCAATTTTTCTCGTAACTTGGAAAATAGATATTGAGATAGAATCTTCAATCACCCCCACTTAGCGAGAGTAAATACCACTGAAATAAAACGGGGATATAAGGACATATTCTGCAACACTTTCTCCAAGATTTAGAGGACGTTAAAAGCGCTAAAACAACATTGGTATTCCCTAGCAGAATTTCCGTTACGATTTTTAAGAATTCCTGTAAAATAGCCTGTTAAAACTATGATTCTTTAAAGGGTGTGCCTTTAAATAATAACGGTAACAAAAATTGCGCATGTAGATGTTGCTTTGATTGAGGAATTAATTTCAAACCAAGGAAAGTAGGAGAATAATTGATATCTTCTGTATGTTCCTTGTGGTATATTATTCATTCTTTTTTTA
>CAJUYG010000070.1:43131-76796 GCA_910591675.1 Galerucella calmariensis | reverse complement strand
CTTAGTTTTTTCTCTTCTTTACCTAGCCCTTTGTTTAATGAACTCCAAAAATATACGCCCTTTTAACCTCTATTTATTATGGATAACTTTTTGTTGCAGAGTTTTGCTGGAAGATACGTTCATTGTGACCGAAGGACATTTCGAAATGTTAACCCTGCCGAAAAACTTCAAAAATAAAGGCGATCCCAATTCTAAATATGAACTACCCAATTTTCCAATAACAATTGGAAATTCAATTTTGGATTATGCTGACGTCGTCGCTATGGAATAATGTTACGATTCTGGATTATGATTAAGATTGGCATTTGTCGCCACATCCATTTAATTGAGACCAATTTTCGAACAACTCATTATGATAAATCTTTTTTACTTTAACTAAATGTTTCTTCAAAATTATTGATTAATTACCTTATGTTGGAATTTTTGTCGTAATCAATTATTTTATTGAAAACAATTATTTTGTAACGAATTTTTCTTAATAAGTCTTATTTCTTGATCATTTTCATAAAATTAGGAATGTATTTGTTAAATGCAATAAGGATATCGAGTTTTAGATTATATTTTTATTTTTTATTTTTCAATACGTTGAAAAATATCCGATAAAAATTTTAATCTATAACTTTGGTGTGTAAGCAAGGGGGCAGCTCAAAGCTTTTCATTCAAACATGAATCGATGTTTCTTAATATCAATCCCAATATATTACCTCCTATTTGGAGTAAATATATTGGAATTCGTATTAATCTCGCTGTTTAGGTTTAGATTATTTGCTTAATAGAAATAAAGACGTATATGTGTAACTTTTTTGTATTCATTCTCTTGAAATCTCCATTCCTCCGCTGAATCTGCCACCACAAGGCGAAGCTAGATCTGTAACGCACAGATTTCTGCAAAGTCAACAACACACAAGCCAAACGCAACGGTACTCACTCTCGAAAGTTTATCGTCTGACGCAACGAGATATATCTTTGATACAACGTGTCGCGGGACACACGGTAGGAACTACAGTTCCTTTTAAGCAATAATAAAAATTTTTGAATCAAATAAATACACATATTAATATAAAAAATTATTTTACTCTGGATGAAACTTCATTTAACAAAAATATACAGTGTATTAATTATAAAAATCTTATCATTAAGTTGATTGGCACAAAGTACATATGTATTAAGTATTCAAATCTAGTCAGTGCATTCGATCATTGAAATAATAGGTCTAAGATAACTGAAATATGAGATGTACTTTCCATAATATTCACTTTGCACTTATGTTATATTATACACTCGATACACTTTCACTACTTTCTAAAAATTATATAGTTTAATTCATATTGAAGCTAGAAAACTAAGGGCCATTCGCACCGGTTACACTTAAACGTTAAGTGTCACTCAAATCCACTAAGTGTCACTTAGTCGTTCGCACCGTATTTAAAGGCACCCTTAACGCGACGTTAAGGATACCTTAACTAAGCTCGGAATATCCACGGCTTAAAGTTCCACTTAACCTCGAAATACTAATTTTTAAGTTGATTTATGACAGTTCAGATTTGAGTAAATTGTGCTTTGGTAGATCTTTGTATTTTTAATTTGTCTTATCGAAATGGAAATGTTAGAAGATGATGACGATTTAGAGATAATTGATATAATTGGATACGGTATACCCAGACAGTTATATTATAAGGAACGATTATTTTAATACATTCGATCCTAAGACGTTTTTTCTTAGATTTAGAATGACGAAGGAAACTGCTCTCAATTTCCTTGGAGAAATTTAAATTGTTCATTTTCTATGACAATTTTATACTTGCTTATAATATCTAATAATAATGATTTTTCACGTGTTGTGAACTTTATTCCACGAGATCGTTTTTCTCCTCTCATATTTAAACTACTAAAATGAATCGGAAGGAAAAACACTTATCAAAACGTCAAAACCAAAGATGTCATCAACTAATTTCAAACGCATAGATCAAACTGAATCAAACGACTGCCGTTAATTCCTGACAAAATCTTCTTTTTCAAAAAAGATTTTAAAAATTGCGGCGTTGTCAAATGGAACCTCCCACTTAGCTAAGGGAGGTACGGCGCGAACGAAGCTCCACTTAAATTATAAGTGTCACTTAGTCAAGTATGACTTTTAAGGATAATCGGTGCGAATGGCCCTAATAACTGCAATTAATAATACAATGTATGCTGACAATACACATTTTGCGCCGAGAGACTAGCTCTGAGACTGAGGAAAGATCGCGAGAGCCCACGCACTTGAGGCACGTAACGTAACGGTCAGATCTTTTGCGTCGCGACCCCTCTCGCTCCAAGTAACATAACGGTCAGATTTTTCCCTCGCTCCAACCTAACATAAGGAACTAAAGTTTCAAATAACTATACCAGCTAGGGAAAGGAGGAAAATCGGAATTTTAGGGCTATAAGCCTATCTGAGGATGTCACAACTTTCCAAGCAGAAGTGACGGTGATTCACCATTGCGTTGAATATATTAAAAGGCAGGAGAGGGCAGGGACGTATATAAGGGGGGGGGGGTTTGGGGGTTCAAACCCTCCCCATAGAAAATACAATAAAGGTAAAACAATTTTTTATTAGCATACTGCCGCAATATGAGTATTCATCGGGATGTGGCAATAGAAATAGATTCCTCAACAATTGTGAATAATTTTTAGCTGAAGAGGTTAAATTTACTTTTGTGAGAATGATTTTCTGTTTTAATAAAAGCTTCAATTTTCAATCATCTATCACTTTTTCAAATAGCTGTTCCCAAATTAATATACAGGTAACATCTCGACTGGTATGGGAATGCGGCGAAGAACTTAGAAGACTGGCTACTCGGAACAGTGTAGCACTGGAGTGGGTTCTAGGTCACAAAGGAATCGCTGGCAATAAAAAAGCTGACGAGCTTGCAAGAGCAGGATAGTCGACACTGATGAACGGACCCGAACCATCTGTGGGCATCCCCAGATGCTCCACTAAGTCATGGTTAAAAGGGTGGGTAAAAGAACAATCCATAAAACTCTGGAAGAATACGCCCAGGCAAACACATGGGAAGAAATTTATAAAAGAACTATCAAAAAAAGTAGCAAAAGAACTGCTCTCAATAAGCAGGAACAAACTACGCACCATAACGGGGCTTCTCACGGGAGACTTTCCCACAAAGGAGCACCTGGACAAAATAGGGCTGTATAACGGAGAACTCACATACAGGAGATGCAAAAAGGACACTGAAACAGCTCTGCACATATTATGCAACTGTGAGACTCTGGACCACAGGAGGCAAAAACTAAATGGAAGACCCCAAATGACTCCAGAAGACTTCTACAACCAACCAGTAAAGAACCTGTATGAGCTAAAACAGGGAACGGATTGGCTGAATAGGCTGTAGTCAGAATGTTAGGAGAATCCACAATAAGCACAATAGGCTGAGGTGGTGCCGGCGAAGGGACGGCTCCTTTAAAAAAAATATATACATGGCTATAACCATTTCAGCAGAAGGGGGCAAAACGAAAAACGATGTATAAAAATACTTTTAGATGTAGCCAAGTCAAACAAATAATTAAAAAAAAAACTTAACATTATTTCTTGAACTTGAAAAATTGCTTTAGATCGTGGCACTCGATTTTTTTTGCCTTTATCTGATTTATGGAAATAATAACAGGACAAAAGGATATAAAGACAACTCACATCAACTATGAAGCGCCTTTTTTTTCACGAATCTGAAGGCACTTGATTCCATAGAGGTCAATTCTAAGCAAGTATGGGGTTACATAGATGCCTTAAACGCACATGGGGACCATTGCAAGGTCATGGTAGCCTGGGTACCTGGGAACGAGATTCATCCATAAGGGCAACGAATTGGCGGATGAAACTGTCAGGCAAGGCTCATCAATGTCATTCATTGGATCGGAATAAAGTGTACAATAAATATGGTCACAAGCCAGAAATCTCTGGAATGATAGGTAATCTCGATGGGACATAGACAGACGAAACAGTTCATTAGAGGATATTCGGCAGACCTAAAAAACAATGACAGGAAAGCTGTCAAAGCCATAGTAGGTATGTTAAGAGGAGACTGTAAGCTTAACAGTCACGCAAACCTAATGGGTTTGACAGACAAAACAATGTGCAGATTATGTCACGTAGAAGAGAAAACTGCTAATCACATCCTACTCGAAATTCGTTTATTGATGATTAATTTTCTGAATATATTAACTCAAAAAAAAATACCTCCACTTTGCGAGTAGGTAAGTACTTAGATCTCAGATTAGGAAATTCCTTGTGTAAGACGTAGATCTTTTAATAACGATTAGATAGAAATAGATATATTAGTGAATGGTGTGGTGCGGAGTCATATTTATTCTTCATTTGCTTCGGCAACTGAATTATGTGAGTTGCGAGGAATAATATAACTCCTGGAAAATGCATCATATTTTTAGAATTTTCGGTGGAAAACAGAAAAAAAATTGTTATATATTTTTATTTACTTGATTTTCAAAAATATTTAGTAAACGTGTATGGATCTAATTGCAAATTTTTTAGAAACTTTTCCATAGTCAAATCCGTCGTAAATCTATCTTTTGGCAGGGGATTGGCCAAAGCTTCTGTCAGTAATAACCTGAAAACATTCAATTATATATTATTGTAGTTTTTAAAGCTGACAAAATAAAGATATTTTAGAAATAAGCAATAAGCTGTTAGTATGAGTATTGAAATATAATCCAATTAAAAAATATCAAATTTCTTTGCGAAACACTTTTGTTACAGAATGGGCTCATTTACATATTTCTTTTTATTTTACCATTAGGAAAAGCATATCATTTTGAGACTCTGTGCAAAAAATTAGACGTCAGCGAGACTCCTAAGTCGCCTAAAAAATTATAAACATCAAACAGCGCTCCTCTCCGAATTTCAGGCGTGACGTCATCGCATATGAAATCTCTCCAGATAGCGGATACCGCGCCGATCGGTTTTCGGTTAGATGACTACTTAGGTAGTAACAGTATTTTGCTTGCTTACCTATATGCTTATTATTATTGGACATTGGACCAGAACCAGAGTAAAAAAGAACTATAAATATTGTGCGGTTCCAGAATGTGAAAGTACTACGATTAAAACATTTATTTCTATTAATAAGGATGAGAAAAAACGGAAGCAATGGAAGAAAAGCATAAAAAGACTCAAAGCATTCACTGATAAGTCAACATACTTTGTTTGTGTATTTTTAGGATTTCATTTTTCTTCAATCAGAATCGTTATAAATTACTTTATAAAGTACGTTGTGAATCCATATTGAGAGGGTTATTGAAAACCACACGCTTGTATTAATCTAATTTTTTTAAATACGTAGACACAATATTGTTCTTATGGCTTTTGGTGTTATTAATGTTCAAAATTATTTAATAAAATAATGTGTCAGTTCTTCACAAATTAAATTTTATTAAATCCTGCTTTTTTACAAAAAACAGGTAATCTTTTTCAGTAGATCATCAACAAAACTGGCGTATATTATATGTTTCAAAATAAATTATTTGATTTGATTCAAAGTCCGAATCAGCTCTAACAAATATCGCTTTTTTTACCAGTGAGGTGCATGTGCATTTGAATCTGATGTAAACATTTGGAAATAATATTACCTGCTTCATCAAAATAAATTTTTCTTGTTCTTTTTAACATTGGTAATTTAATTTCCATTACACATTCATCATAAATAGCATTTGGAGAAGCTCCTTTAATTGGGCAGTCTGCAGTTCAAAAAATTGCAATTTTTTACTGAGTAACCTATAGCGTTATCTCCGTAACTTTGTCCACCAGACCAGGAATAAAACAAAAATCACCCTATATATCATTTGAGAGAGCATGTATTAATGAAAATATTGACATTTTCAATCATTCTGCCCGGGAAACAGCTAAAAACGATCAGTCACATACCTAGTATAAAATTTTAATTTAATAAACTTGTGTTTTTGATTAAAAAACTCCATAATCATTAGCAAGTCCACTTCTGGAAGATTTAATGAGTCTGCTTTTTTAAAATTAGGTCCACACATTTTATTTTATGCACACAAAATTTTGTAAGTAATTCAAAATAAATAAATTCTACGCGAGGCACGTTACAGTCAGAAGCGTAATGTTTGTGCACATTAACTTTCATATTCGGTGACGTCACAGTCATAGTCTTCGCCCCGCTACGGTATGCTTGTTTAATTGGTTGTATTAGGAGAACGACATATTCTATTGACATGAAATTTTCAGAATCATATTTTTATCCTTAGTACTTTGTTTTACGACAGTTAAAAATGATTTAAAAATATTAGTAAACGAGCCCATTCATGATAAAATTAATTTTATTTAAACCACTTACCAGTCTTCTTTGGTAATTACAGCACATACATTAGGAATTGGATATCCGTTGTATCCACAACTAAAACATAAACTATAACCTCCTGTTTTTTCAAAAATCAACCAATCACCAATTTTTAAATCTGGTAAATAATGATACGTTTCAGTTAATCTATCATAAGATTCTTGTGATGGACCCCATACTATACTCGGGTATAGCTACAAAATATATTTAAGTGAAATTGTGATGAGAATGATTGTTTCTATCATTCTATCGTCAACATCTATATTATAATGGACGGAGAAATTCGTATGAAAGATTTAGTTCTATTATGTATTTTCAAAAAAATTAGATATCCCAACGAAGATTACAATAATGTATCCCAAAAGTTATCAGCAACTGCCCACTATTCTGGAATGTTGGAGAAAAATAATATTCCTGTTCCATTGACAACTCTGACACATACTGCGCGTAATGCCATCAAGCAACAACGTAAAGGAATATCTAGAATTTATATTAATTCAATATTGGATGCAAAAGAGTATACAGAGCACTTCAATCAAAACTATCCACCCAACATAATTCTGAAGGTGTCACTTTTATTAAAAAATGAAAAAACACGTCAAAAATCATATATTGCTCAGATGTAGACATGATGTAGACGTTATTTAACCTCCTCCCCCTATGGTCTCCCCACCCCCTTGTTGATGAGAATCTAACAATGCAATAATGTACAGGGTGTTTCATTTAAGAGATTAGGGATTGGTGACCATAGAGAGAGAAGGGGGGTTAGAGTTATAACGCATGAGCAAAAATACGTCCACCTTTATATGATTTCTGAAGTGTATTTCCATTTTTTTTAGAATTACGTGTGGTGGATAGTTTTCATTGAAATGGAAATTTTAATTACCTTATCTTTCTTATTGACTGCAGGTCGACAGTTATAATATTCACCATATAGAGTACAAATTAATGCATTAAACACACCTACATCAACGTAATACATAGGAATGTATTCATTATTTGTGTGTATAATATTTTTTGAATAAATTTGTGATACAAGTTTAAATGCAGCGTTAACAGCATATTTTCCTGGTTCGGCTATTATTTTCACTGTATCATTCGGAAAGTATTTCTTCAATCCCTTATTAATATACTCGGATATCTGTAAAAAAATAATTTTGGACAAAATTGTTATAAAAATTTTACCGAAAATCTTGAATCTGACATTAAAAACAATCCTAATCGGTTTTGGTCGTTTGTTAATTCCGCAAAGATTGGTTCCTCTATTCCTGCTCAAATGGTATATGAAAATTTTGAATATAATGGCCCACAGGAGGTGGTTGATGGATTCGCTTCATTTTTCTCCAATAATTTTACTCCGTCGGGCACCTGCTCTCATCACGACAGTCATAATAACATTCAGAATATTTTAAGTAACAGAGAATTTTCTGAAAACGAAATTTTAGTGGCTGCTAAGAAACTTAAGCCCAAATGAACCCGATTTAATACCGGCCTTCTTAGTCAAGGACTGTGCGTATACTTTGTGCAAACCCCTCTATAGAATTTTTAATCTCATTCTCAATCTTAGGAAGTTTCCAGATTGTTGGAAGGTTTCTAGGATTTGCCACATATTTAAAAAAGGCTTAAAGAATGACATAAGTAATTATCGTCCAGTAGCTATTTTAAACAATTTCGCCAAAGTGTTCGAAATAGTCGTCCATAATCACCTTGCGTTTCATGTCAGTAATATCATCATACCTAAACAACATGGTTTCATATCTGGTAGGTCCACAGTTACGAATCTATTTTGCGTAACCCAATTCATTTGTGAAGTGCTGGAGAAGAAAAGTCAAGTTGATATTATCTACACTGACTTTTCTGAAGCTTTTGACAAAAATTGACCATGGCCTACTTTTACATAAACTTAATTTATTTGATGTAGATGACATGTTAATTTGCTATACTTAGTTCTTATCTTAATGATCGCACTCAATATGTTCAAACTTTAGGATACAAATCTCAACCTTTTCTTCAAACTTCAGGTGTCCCACAGGGCTCTATATTGGGTCCCTTACTATTCGACATTTTTATAAATGACATTACCGAAGATCTGGATGCTATTGACATTGATAAAGACATATATGCTGATGATATGAAACTATACTGTGAAATAAACTCCGTTAATGACTGCTTAAAACTTCATAAAAACCTTAATTTGGTCAATAATTGGTGTATCAGAAAGAAGCTTCCTATGAACCCAATTAAATGTAACGTAATGTCCTTTTGTCGGAAAGAAGCAACTCTATCCAATTTGATTGCACCTTGTGCAACATATTGTCCTCGTCAGACCAGATGTCCTGAAAGATCTGGGTGTTTATTTTGATCAAAGGTTATCTTTTGTTCCTCATATACAAAAAACGGTCTCTGCAGCATATCGGTCGCTGGGTTTCATAGTTAGAAATGCGAAATGTTTCAAAAATATTAACACATTGAATATTTTGTTCTCGGCATTTGTAAGATCACAACTGGAGTATGCATGTGTTATTTGGAGCCCGAATTATAATATTCATGTTTCCGCTTTGGAACGAGTACAAAGAAGATACTTTAAGTCGGCTTCTTATATCTTGGACGGTCTTTATCCTGTTAGAGGCACACCTCAAGAACACTTTTATTCTCGTTTTAATAGCAGTAGTTTACTTTGTCGTCGCTCAATGCATTCAGTTATGTTTTTATATAAAATTGTTAATTATATTTTTAAATGTGATATTATTGTATCGCTACTAAATTTCAGAGTTCCTAGAACAAATTCTAGAACCAATAGCCTTTTCTATGAATTATCACATAGGACAAACGCTTACAAGGATATTGTAATTAAATGAATAAATAAAAAAATGCATGTGAAGAGATTCAAGATACAATCAATTTTTTCCCAAGGTGATAAGTAAATGAATAAATTCTTGTACATATTTACTTGCTCTAATGGTTTGGTACTGTCTCCAGGATATCCACCTCCAATGTCCAATATTGTGAAGTTGTATCCTAATTCAGCACCCATGTCAAACACATTTCGAGCTGCTGCTATAGCTTTGAAATAAATTGAATAGTTCACGCAACCAGATCCCACGTGAAAAGCTACACCGACAACATTCAGATCTAATGATTTTGCTACTTTTAAGAGATACCAGGATTCTTCTTTCGGTATTGCTCCGAATTTTTTACCTAATTTGTATCTGGCCAATTCGTCATCACATCGAATACGTATGAGTAACCTGAAAAGGTAGATAATTATAATAATTGATGGAATAATAATAAAATGCAATAGCAACAAAGTAATTGTCCCATGCTACCGGCTCTTCACCCACATAAAGTGCATACAAAGAACTTATTTTCTACGAATTCTTAAAGGTAAAATTTTAAAAATGAAGAAGATATGGATTTTCATACTACGTACTACGTACTAGATGGCACAGTCCGTTTTCAACTAGGTTTTTTGCCAAAAGATCTATGGCTTGGTCTATTTGGTCGAATCATGAAGTCAAAACGAAATATCTTGGAATGGAGTATACTATTGTCCCTTGATCTGAAATATGTGTACTGTACACATAACAGCTTGATGTCATGATAGAATAAGCTTGATGTAACATTAAGTCATATAGAGCAACATTGAATTGAACTTCAAACCTCTCATGAAAATTGTGAACTCTTTATCTACAAATATATCACGATTACAATAACCTGCTATCTTTTTTTAAAACCTTTTATCGCTATATGCATTTTATTTAATCGAAATTGAGTGTTGATATTTTGTATGCATTAAAAAAAATCTACACCACAAACCTAAATATCTTCATTTGAACTTACTGGGCTTTTGGATGATGTTTTTTAATTTTGTGTAGTTCTTCTTCGCCATCGAAAGTCATAGCCGTTACTCCAACACTAGCCGCGTATTCGATATGATCGACTATCTTTGCAGGATTCGCGAAAATGATTCTATCAGGATGTACACCAAGAGCGATGAGTTTTCGTATTTCTTCTTTACTGGCACAGTCGAATCCAGCACCGATAGATGCGAATGTTTCCAATACTAACTTGTAATCGTTGCACTTCATAGCTTAAAAATAGAAATAAAAATGTTTCAATTTGAAACAGTCGTTTTAAATCTGATTCATTAGATTTCTTTAGATCATCTCTCTCGTGTCGTGTGTCGTGTCATTCAATCTCTATAGACTCAAAATATGTCCAGCATTCCCATTAGTCATCTTCTCTTCTTTCGTATCGTGGTTCCTTCTACATTTCTTAGAGAAGAATTCCGATTTTGCGATGATGTTCTTTACAATTGAAAACATTTCAAAAAGATTATTTGTATTGTTTAAACAATGTGTTTGATATTTATAAAAAAATATGTTTTTTATACAAATACTTATTCTACAAAAATGATACCTATACGTTTATTATTCTATGACATTTATAAACAAAATTTTATCAGATATGCAGAGAATAGATTTATGTACCTACATTGAAATTACAAATAGTTTTCTGGTTTATTTATATATCTTTAATTTGTGTATAAAAGACGTATTCTTCTCTAAGTTCTGGTTGATTGCCTGCACATCACTCATTAAAACCCGGTGTGAGTGAGATTGGGTACGTCATACCCGAAAAGTTTCTAAACGCATATATTTTTATGTTACTGTTGCCATGTAAGTCCTGTCCATAGGTAACATAAAGAAGAGTCCTGTCGTTTCAGTAGCTGGAGGTAAAGGTGCAAGGGGTGAGGTACAGTATCGAGTTTAGTGGGGCGCCGGCGGCAGGAGCGGGTAAACATACAACACGGCTCCTTCAACTGCGCATGACTCAAGACTGCCAAATTTAGTAGTAACATAACAATATTGATATAAATATGTAAATATCAGAAATAAAAAACTAAAAAAAAACAAGAAAACCCAGGCCCAAACCCGGTTGATCAAAGTGTACCTATGTAGAGAAATATCAGAAAATAAGAAATAAAAAACTAAAAAAAACAGCACATAACCGGGCTTCCAACCTACGATCTCTGAGTTGTAAGCTCAATACCCTACCAACTGCGCTAATCAGCTCACATTCAGTCACATCGAATAGAAGGTTAAAGGATGCTTGGACGCATGCGCACCTCAACTACTAAATTTGACGTGGTGGGTGGAGCCGTGTTGTATGTTTACCCGCTCCTCCGGCGGCGACTGGGGTACGTCATACCCGACCTCGTAGTCGGTGTTGTATTTTTATGTATGTAATTTTGGTGCTCTATTACATGATCTCACAGGACTTTTCAGTTTCTTTTTTATTTATAATAATTATAAGACACTATTGTTATTATGTTGATATACCAAAGTTGAAATTTTGTTAGATTTTTATGCCAAAAGAAGTTAATTGCCTAAATTTGTATTTTTCAAAGAAAATTTAGATACTTGGTAACTTGGTTATTTCAATAAAAAATAATG
Source organism: Galerucella calmariensis (assembly GCA_910591675.1). NCBI lineage: Eukaryota > Metazoa > Arthropoda > Insecta > Coleoptera > Chrysomelidae > Galerucella > Galerucella calmariensis. Next base: position 64,972 of record CAJUYG010000070.1, on the reverse strand, counting down.
CTTTTTAACTTAATTTTGGTATTTTATTTATCCATCTTGTTGAATAGTTACTATTATTAATATATCTTAAGCATAAATGCTAATTACACAATCATAGTATCAAAAATTTAACATCTAAATTTTGGGTATATCGTACCCACCTCAGCTGGTGTAACAATTTCTCACCTCATTCACGCTTCACAATAGCAAAATATGCAGCGTTGAAAAAGATTATTTAAATTTTTAACTTCAACAATATTTTTTATGCATGTGCACTTTTGTACAGTACCGAACTCTCTGTATTTTCTCTCCGTCTTCCTAGATGGGTATAAACTTTTCATGTAATCGTGTGTAATAGTGAAAACCCGTTTAATGCCTTTTCTTTTTAAACATAAAATCTTGACTTTTCAAGAATTTGATTTCCTACCTAATAAATGTACTAATCACTTTTAATGCCAAAAAACTATTTAGAAAAAAGTGGCAAATACATTTAATAAGTTTCAGATATTGACAAAGGCACTTCTGCTTTTGTATTATATTATTTTTTGTATTGTTACTACAGTATAGTCAGTATTTTAGTTTTTTCATATTTTGTTGTGAACTTTTATCTTTATATTTCATCTATTTTTAAATTTTGCCACTTTGTCCATAAAATTATGAAATTTTTCATGACAATAAAGCTTATATCTCTAGCACTTCATGAAAAGAAAAGTTTTCATCCCATGCAGAACACTTCGACTATCAACTCTGAGTACATTTTAATTTTGAATGAGTCAACTTAAGTTCGATAACCATCTGATGGAGCTTGAACTTTGATTGCTGATTCATATGGTAGTTTTATCATTCTTCTTAATATTTATTATAGGTATATGTAATTTCTATTGCATTCACCGTTCAAAAATCCATCCACCAAAGACCACGCAAAATTTTATTTATATAAATATTGTTTTAACAAAATTAATAATTATGTGTCGTTTCATAATGTTCCTGATGACAAATTTTATAAAAATTATCAAATCCCAGGCTATTGTTGAGGACTACTATCTCTCCACCCAGTATATGTACAAATAGAAATACCTCTAATATAATATAATTGATGATAAAAGAATTCATCATATTTTTAGAGTAATGAGCACCATTTATTTATTTTTTTTATACACACTTAATTTTACTGGCTACAACTTTCTTGTTACAAAATTTTGTAGACCAGTGTAATTTATGTTGTTAAAATTTTATCTCAATTGCAGTAGTATCTAACAAGTACTTACCATAGAAAAATTCAACTCGTGGTAACAGAGATTTCCAATTTTTGTATAACCAAATCAATTCACTCAAATCGCATACATAAAATGCATCTTCTTGATTGGGCAATTCAATAATCCTTTTAATAAACGATTCAATATTTAAATTACCATCCAAGACTTGTATGTAGTTTTCTGACTCCATTTTTTTTAAATTTCAATTGAGTTTGTATAAAAAAAAAAACAACACTACTTATATTAAAAGGATGCAAATATCTTATATATACTAGATTATACTTTATTAGCGTATCAATATGTATATTTTCTACTGATAAATTTGATTTTAAATGTCGTATGGACATGTAACAATGCTCGACTTGTGTAGGTACACCTGTGTAAGCAAACCTGATAGTTTCAATTTGGGCCATTACGCATTAGCTTTAAATTAGATGGTTGTTGAAGAGAAGAAAAATTCCCATCCATTTACATTGAAAGACTAAAATAAAAGTTTTAAAAACTGCCTTATAATGAGCGAGAGAATGTATATAAAATTATTAATTATGAAACAAAAAATATTATCACTACTGTTGTATCCTTATGTATTCCATTTAATTCGTAATTAGTCCATTGTCAGTAGTAATACACAGTGATTTAATTTTCTTAATAAGTCTTTCGATTTTCATTTTTCTTATTTTCACATAGACTGCGTCAACCACTTGGGTCATTGGCAGTTTGAATACATATGGAATTCATTACAAACATAAAAAATAAGGTCTACAGTTTATAAATATTAATTAACTTAAGGGGAATCTATCGGCAGCGATTTGACAAAATATCGAAGTATTTTTGGCAAAGAATTTTGAGGTAATGGGTGTATTGAAAATTAAGGAAAAAATATATCATGTAGATTAATGTTGAACTTAGAGTTCTCATCGAATAAAAACTTTGAAATGCTAACCAAATTTTGTTGAAAAAAATACGAATCATGAGGTAATTACACATATTAAGCAAAGGTTGAGCACTTGTAAAGAATTAAATATGGATTAAATGGAAAAACTAATTGATAAGAAGTCTAATTTGAAGCTTTATGAATACTATATAAAAATCTCAGAATCCTCAAATTACTTATGACCGTACAATTCCTTATTGAAATTCGGTTGCTACCACTAAAATATCGGATAAAAATCTATCTCTCGCTTTTCTATCCTTCTATGACTGACATTGTCTCTCTGCTTCGGTAGTCGCGTGCCATTCCATTGTTGATACAACGTTCGCCGGCCTCAGCGGTCTCCCAGTTCAGTACTGACGAAATTTTTAGGTTTTATCTAATTTGTCCGTAAGAGCTGTCTTTATATTATCGGGAACACCACACAAATTACGCACATAATTAAGATATAGACACTCTGAAATAATATGCTTCACAGATTTAACACACTGGCACTGATCACACAGAGGAATGGCTTCTTTGGGCATCAGGTTTTGGTGGGTTATTCTGGTGTGTCCAATTCTAAGCCTAATTGTCTTCACTTGATCGGATCTATTGTTGGGTAAGGAAGGAGCTCTAGATACATCGGGTATTATTTGAAGAAGTTTATTGCCGGGGTTCAAATTCCATTTTAGCTGCAATTCGTTGGTGATGTATTTTTTTATAGAGTCTTTATGGTCTTGGCTAGAAACTATATTTATCAGTGTTACCGCGGGGGCAATACGGATGTTTAGACCATACAAGTCTCCGGGAAAAGACCAAATCTTCTCGGCCTTGCTTCAACAAGGCTGGGAGGCCGTTGGCACAATATTGGTGCATACCTTTCGGGCCTGTTTGGCACGCAGGTATGTCCCCGAACAGTGGAGGCAGGTGAGAGTTGTCTTCATACCCAAGCCCGGTCGTAACACCTACACAGTGGCTAAATCCTTCAAATCTATTAGCCTAACATCCTTTGTGCTAAAAATATTGGAGAGGGTGGCTGATCGGTACATGAAGGAAAAGGTTGGTTAAGGTGTCCTTTGCACAACAGCCAACATGCTTTCAGGTGTGGCAAGTCAACCGAAAGTGCCTTGCACCAACTGGTCACCCGTGGAGAAGGCGCTGGAAAATGGCATGGTCGCCCTGGGAGCATTCTTGGATATACAAGGGGCGTTTGACAGCACCCCTGTAGGATCTATGTGTAGGGCTGCGGCAAATCATGGAATAGAGCCAATGATCACTCACTGGCTTGGGGCCATGTTGTGCAACCGTACAGTAAAGGCCACATGAAAAGACCATGTGGGGAAAGTGATCGTCGCTACAGGTTGTCCGCAAGGGGGTGTTCTATCGCCCACTTTGTGGGTGGAATCTAGTAATTGACGAACTAATAACCCTTTTAAACGATGAGGGCCTTCTAACGATTGGGTATGCCGATGACATCGTCGTCCTTGTTGTTGGAAGGCACATTACCGTTCTCAGGGACCTCATGCAAAGGGCTCTGAATAGGGTACATGGGTGGTGTAACGAACACGGACTTGCAGTAAATCCTGCCAAGGCTGAGATAGTTGCTTTCACTAAGAAGAGAGGTATAAGACCTGAGGGTCTACATCTTGGTGGAGTACCACTACCGGTGGTTCAACAGGTGAAGTATCTAGGAGCGATCCTTGATAAATCACTGACATGGAAGGCTCATCTTGATAGTCGCCTAAGCAAGGTGACAAACACGTATTGGGCCTGTAGGAGAGCCATTGCTCCGAGGCGGGGACTGACCCCCAAAACGATCATATGGTTTTATAGAGTGATCATGCTGCCTATGCTCACATATGCGGCTCTGGTCTGGTGGCCGAGGGTAACCTTGGTCACGGCTAGATCGCAGCTGACACGCCTTCAAAGGGTGGTCACTCTGGGGGCAACTGGCTGCATGAGGACTACACCAACTGCTGCGATGGAAGTGATCCTTGGTCTTCGGCCTCTTCACCATGTGATAGAGGCTGAGGCGGGGAGTGATTTCCTGCGCTTGAAGCGTCTGGGATACGTGCGAAGAGGGGAAGATTGCAGACACGTCAAGAAGCTCCGGCTCCTGGAAGATATTCCAGTTCTGGCTCGAGCGTCTGACGAATGCTTGTGCAAGTACTACTTCGCAAGCAGGGCTATGATCCGGGACAGAGAATCCTGGGATAAAGAGACGAATACACAGCCTCATGGGACTGTCTGGTTCACAGATGGCTCATGCTCTGGTGACAGAGCAGGGGCTGGAATTTACTCTAGGAACCCAAGGACACAAATCTGTATACCATTGGGTGATGGTGTATCTGCATATCAGGCCGAGATATACGCTATCTTGGAATGTGCACAGATAAACCTAAACAGAGGTTATGTGGATCGACGCATAACCATATACACCGACAGTCAGGCAGCAATTAAAGCCCTGAGTGGATATACCATCAACTCAGGACTTGCTGACGAATGTCGAGAACGACTTGCTAATCGTGCAAGTCGGAACGGCAACCAAATGGCGGATGCACTGGCTGCGGAAGGGGCAGCAGCTCCTTTCTGCGGCCCGGGCCCGTCCCTCGGCCTAACAAAACAAACAATACGCAAGGAGACGAGGAAGTGGCTGAGGAACCAGCACCTCGCTCATTGGAATGCTCTGCAGGGTCCTAGACAATCCAAACTTCTACTTAAGGGATGGACTGATGGACACGCTGGGGCAGCTATTGAACTACCAAGGAGTAGATTAAGGAAGATAGCAGGGCACTGCTGTGTGAGGAAGCACCTCTACAACCTAGGAGTAGAGGAAAGTTCCCTATGTAGGGGTTGCGGCATGACTGATGAAATGTCAGTCCATGTTCTCTTAGAGTGTCCTGTATTACGCAGGTGAATCTTCGGAGTCCCTGTCATGGCCCCTGGAGACACAAGCAAGCATCCACTGAAAAAGATTGTGGCCTTTATTGAAGGGCTCAGCTTCATGGATGTCTAGGAAGCAGGAATGGCACAATGGGCCCGCCAGTGGCCTCAGTGCCGGAACCATGACTTTAGTTTGGCTAGGTCAAGGCTCGCCTGCACATTCTGTAGTAGTATTAGTAGTAGTACCGCGGGGTTGGTAGAAAACGTTTGGCAGTTTCGTCAGTATCCTCGTTTCCTTTAATATCTGTGTGAGATGGCACCCAGAGAAATTCTGTAATTTTGCCTTTGGATTGGAGTTGAGAAAGTGTTGTTTTGATTTTCTGCATCATTACGTTTTTTGTATAAATGGATTGGAGACTTTCTATAAGACTGAGTGGAGTACAGCTAGACTTTTTCCTGTGAAAGAACTAAAGATTTCGATTTATTTTATAACGAAACTGAGTTTTTCAAGACAGACACGACAACCTAACTTTTCCATATTTTACATCCAATGTGTAATAAGATTTCATACTAATTTGAAGAATGATAAACTAGTTAAAGATAATGATCATTGGTGGAATAAGGAGAGCATGAGAGCAGTGGACTGTATAAATTTTTGTGATGATTGAAGATGTTGCGTTGCATATTCTCCCATTGCGGATAGCGTTGAGCGAAGCGCGAAGGACCACTCGGAAACCCGAGAAATGAAAATACAAGTCAGATTATAGATCGGAGTTTAATTTAACTCTAATAACCTAACATAACCAGAGAAGGTGATAACATGAGTTAAAGCTGATGGAATGAAATGAACAGTTGCACATTACGAACGAAAGTCACTTGGCAACAACGCGTGTATAACTTTAACGTCTTTTTTAGCACGCACTCCCGGCACTTCAACTATACAGTAAAAATATGGTACAGTAATTACTATTCGTCGCGAATTAACGAGAGATATCACTTGCAAAATACAAAATAGCGGAAGAAAATGTTTCTATAAGCAGCAGACAGATTAACTGACGGTTCAAAGCGGGAAAAGCGTTAAGCGGTAGTTCCAGAGCGATGTGGACACTACGAGTACTCAAAACAATACTGATTATCGCGGGGCACGCGGGGTGAGGGAACTAAAAGCTAGCTGACCGATTTCCAAAAAGAATAGAGAGTGGAACGGCAGTTCGCCTTACATTAGAGGTGGGACCTTCTGAATAGAAGCGCCTGGAGAAATTTCTTTCTTAGAAATTTCTCCAATCATTACATTTTTTTACTAGCTCTTTCTGAACGCGTCCCTTATTTATACACCATTAAAATCTAGGAAGTTAAGTTGTTTTATTTGTTAAATAAATAATGTCAATATATAAGTGACAGTTAAACAAAGTTATTGTGTTTTTTTCACAAAATTTATAGTAAAATTACTGAATAAAGCAAAAATATGGATAGTGAAGGTATACCACACCCAAAGTTATTATTTTAAATATTGTCACACAACGCTATTGAAAAATTAAAGAAAACTGTTAATAATTAATTTAATTTTTAAGATCAATGTCCTCCTTGTGCTCCTGGATGTGGTCCATGTCCTCCACCATACTGTATACCAACAGTTTTTCAACAGAATTTACCTGCATGTTGTCCGATGGTTCGAGTTCCCTGTATTTTACCCATAGAAACAATCTGTAAACCTAAATCTACCAAACGATCCAAGGTATGTATTTTATTACTCCAGAGTTGAGAATAGTTATTATCTACTGCTAAGACAGTATGTGGAGTGAATTATTAAAAATATAAATATTACCCTCTCTCTGCCTCCTTGGAAATGTCCCATAGGAGGAATGTTAGGGACCGGTGAACTATAGGGACACACGAATTTCTTAGTGATTTTGCGAAAAATCGATAGTACTCACCTATTTTGAGGATTATCCGTCGAAAAATTTGCGGGTTATACACAATTTACAGAGAAAAATCCAATAAAAGATTTTTTTCGCCACTTGAACCATCACTTTTGGACTAAATATTTTATACAAACAACCGTTTAAACGTATCACACTGAACGGGAAAGTGATGAACAACATGTTTTCTTCGCTAATAATAACAACATTTCAGTGAGTTTCTTCATAATATTGTTTAAATTACCACTTTTATAAATATATATTTGACAGGCTACAAATTTGTATGAAAACAATTAAATCAAATGACAAATGACATAGAAGCTCTAGCTTAATGTGTGACATGGTTGCCAGCTGTAAAAGATTACGTGAGAATAATGATATTTTTAAAATATTAATTATTTATTGCATTCGAATTTCATCTTAGAAAGTATTGGATGAGAGGGATGAATGCATTGTAATGCACATCAATCTATTCAAAAAGAGGAGAAAAATTTAATATTTGGATTCACCCTTCCCCTTCTAGAATAACTTAATGTGGATTACAAATAATTGGAGACATTTGCCTTCCCCTCAAGATATTCAAGAAGGGGAAGGGAATATAATAATTGGATTCACCCTTCCCCTTCTTGAATAACTTAATGTGGATTACAAAGTATTGGATATATCATTTGCCTTGCCCTCAAAAGATATTCCCTTCCCCTACTGGAATAACTTGATGTGGATTACAAAGTATTGGATATTTTTTGAGGGGAAGGCTGAATACAATGATTATATTATATTTGTTTCCCCTTCTTCAAATACGCAATATAAGGATATCATCATATATAAAATGTGTTTATAATTTCATTTATGTTCTTGGGTTTGTCTTGAATGAATCTAACTAAAAATATAGTCTGATACATTATTTAATTTCGTATCTCAATAGTCATGTAGCATGATTGTCGAGTAGTCGATTACAGCTGGCAACCACGCAACAAAGTATTGTATTTTGTTCTATGTTTTGTAGGTTGCATATCTGTGTATGCGATTATTATTAAAATTATTTATATCCAAACTGGTTGCCTGTCAAATATATATTTATAAAAGTGGTAATTTAAACAATATTATGAAGAATCTAACTGGATTTTTTTCATAGATAGCGAGAACACATGTTGTTGATCACTCTCCTGTACAGTGCGATACAGTTAAACTGTTTTTTGTATAAAATATCGGGCCAAAAAGTGATGGCTCAAGTGGAGAAAGAAAATCTTTTATTGGATTTTTCTCTGTAAATTGTGTATAACCCGCAAATTTTTCAACAGATAATCTTCAAAATAGGTGAGTACTATCGATTTTTCACAAAATCAGTTAAAAAATCGTGTGTCCCTATAGTTCACCGGACCCGGAATGTTATTTTCTATTCTTTCAAACGTTAGAACTGTATGAACCAGTCCATTGTCCTTCTGTACGGATCCCGCACTGTTTGGTGAGAGAATGCCAGTTTTTGAGTCTATATGATAATCTTGAAATACTTCATTGTCAGCCAGTGCTTTTATTATATGGAATATTTAAAGTTTTACTTAAAATAGGAGAGACAGACAGAGTCATAGATTCTGGAAATATGATTATAATTTAAAGAATATCCTTTTTGAGACAAGCAGTCTCTTTTCTAGACTCACTTATCATTACAGAATATAGAAATAATATTCTTTTTTTTCTCTTATTCTTTTGGGAATCAAACCACAATAATGTTTTTTATTTTTTATTTCGACGTTTCGGTAGCGTTCCAGCTACCGTTGTCAAGATTAACTAGTAATAAAATTAATAAAATAATTTTTGGTCCCTATCTGACACAACGAAAAAATATGACAACTAGACAATCAATAATATTTTGAAGTTTAAAACTACAAAACTTTGTTGTCAAATTTTATTAAGGTCCATTCATAGTAGATCACACCTCTGGTAAAATGTGAAATAAAATATTTTATTTTATGACATTCTAACGATATGATAGTCTACTAGAAATGGAATCCAGTGAAGTGCACGTTCCAGGAACGGTTTTTATTGGGATAGCGCTTATTTATATTAGCTTATTTTGGAAATGTTGTTAATAAAACGCGTTTGTTGTTACTTTTTTGTGTATGATCATTTTTGTTTTCAAAACATGTATAACTCAGTTTGGTGATTTTGTGTATTGAAGTGTGTATCGATTAACAATTATTCCAATGATAAATCATAAGAAAACCTGGATAAAAACTCATGATGCTATCCTGATAACGCAGGTAATTGATTATTGGAAATTTCTCTTACTAACATTGGTAACCAAATTTGACTACATTCAGCTGAAATACTAGCTACACATTTATCTGCATTTAGTTGTATTAAAGCACTTTCTTTGATTTTTCGTCTTTCATTATTGGGCTCTTTCAATATTATTTTTGTCGAATCCCATTGAATTTTATGCCCCTCTTCCCAAGCATGTTTACAAATACCTGACTTAAAGAACTCCCTATCTTTGATGTATTTTTTATTTTCACTTATTCGGACTTTCAATGGTCTAGATGTTTCACCTAAATAGAATTTGTCGCATTCACAAGATATCTGATATATATGCAATTTTTTGAAGATTGTTCTTCATTTTTTGGTTTCGTTTTTGTTAAGATAGATCTCAAAGTATTGTTAGATTTAAAGCTGGTTCGAATATTAAATTGATTACCAATTTTCTTAATTCTTTCTGACAAACCCTTAACATACGGTATTGTCAAGTTTTTAAAACTTATATTAGCTGAATTATTAATATTATTGTTATTATTATGGGGTATTAACAATGAGCCTTTCTCTATAGTAGTATATTTGCTTCTTCATGTTCTGACGTGTTTACGAAAACTGTTCCACTGGGTAAATTGCTACCCCGAAAAAAAACTTAATAACACTTGCTAGAGAGCATACAATTTTTATGTAGGTAGAGAAATACAAATATTCATTGAAAATATGTTATTGCTATTATTACAAAATATATTAATTGTCCACACATTCATCCAACAAACATTTTGTTCTTATAACATTAGCGTAATATTTAGACGAATCCTTGGCGACTCTTGGTAAAGATGGGTCCGATTGGTTTACGAAATAAATTCCCAATTTGCCACTGAAAAATAAATTTAGTCAAATTAACAAATGCTACTTAATATTACTAATATCACTAATCGAGTGACATGTAGTTGATTTTCCTTATCTAAAACCTTGCTAGTAGAGTACTAGCTCTTCTACAGTAAAACTTTAATTTTACGTACTTGAAACCTTGAGTCCATTCAAAGTTGTCGATAATACTCCAAAGAGTGTATGCAGTTACTCGTACTCCATCGTGGATAGCATCAATCATATGACTCATGTAGTTCTGAAAAAACGAAATAAACTGTAACTTCACAAATAGTTATTTGTCAAAGAAATTTGCGTGGAAAGAGCGACGGGAGCGGGAAAGTAGATCTCCTCCCTCGCGCCCGTCTACGTTGGAGCGCATGCGTGGGCGGTTGAATGATAAGAGCGCCAAATTTGAATATCTTAAGTATAAGGTGTTAGTAGCATTTATATTTTGCAGCGTCGAGCAAAAGCAAAAGAGTTACTGTGAAGAAGTATCTTTACAGTAACTCCTATTTTTTCTTTCAGTTGAATCCATTTGTTTTGTAATCTTTATTTCCTCCCTTGCGCCAAGAAACAAATAGGCAACTCGTGCAGTGAACCCCATAGAGGTTGACCGTTGAAAGAGTTGCGTTGCGGTTAACCACTTGCACTAGTTGCACTTGTACAATGTTGCAATATATTTATGCAAATTTGAGTGTGAGTGGGTTTATTTATAAAGTCCTGTGTCTTCACGCAGTACATATTTTTATACGTATGTGATTGCTTGTGCTTTGAATTTTACTTATTTGACAAATGACATTTAATTTTTATTTTTTAGATGTAGCTGAAATCAACGAGCATTAATGTTCGTTGCTGAAATATATCATATATCGAAATTTATTACAGAATGAGTCCGAAGGATATTTATTATTGTAACCAAATACTATTTTAAAATGTGTACGAATAAAATTGTTTTAATTTATTAGTATAATTATTTGTGATATTGTAAAGGTAATAAATTGTGCGTAAATTTACCCGTATGTAGTCAATCCTATGTTGATCATTAAGCATTCCAGTTCTGTCTGATACTCCGTTTTCAGTAATGACAATTTCTTGGTCACCATAAGTCGTGTTCACCCATCTTAGAAGTTTTCCAAAACCCCATGGAACAACCTAAAAAAATGTAAGTAGTTATTGTTCGGTTGTTCGAGATTTTTGGATAATGTTCAATGAAAATACAAATTAAAAACTTGATATATGTATAATCTCTTACACACAAAAAAATTCATAAATGGTCAACTCTTCTTAATAGCGTTCGGTAGCGTTCCGAGCTTGCACTGGGGAGGCTTGGGCTCAATTAGTGATACCAAAGTTTTCCTCAAAGGCATAGGCTAATAATACTCCTAACTCATTTTCCCCACACTCATACACTGAACACTATTGGTGTGTTCTTTTTACAGAATTTGCTCGAGCAGATCAGCTGCTCTGTTCACTTGAATGATTTTGCGTATTCTTTTTAAGCGCTCGTTTTGAACAGAGCTGAACTATCTCTTCCCCTCTTGCCCCTAACTGCACTACCTCTTGTGGGTGCTCGGCTCTGCCGTTTAGTTGATCATAGCCTAAAGACATAAGGAGCATTTTTTTTAAGATTTCCTGTTCACTTTGGTCACCCGCTCAGGTTGAAAATTATCTCAACAGAGCTGAACAGAATAGTGTAAAAAGAACACAACATATATCATAAATCCCTTTTATACAGCATTCTTCTCTCGTTAGCAGCCAACCAATTCCGTTATAGTATATTAAGTATCAATAACGGTAAGGGTTGTTTACCGGTCGAGAGCAATGTTGCTGGTATTACCCTTAACGTTCGAAATGCTTATACCATTTTTTGCGCGATCGTATTGAAATAAGCTTAGAATAAAATAATTTAAATTTCTTCGGAATGAACGAAATGTCAAAAGTGACATTTATACTTCTCGATCAGTTGAAAATATAATTAGTATTTTGGTGAAATTGTTTTTTTCTAATTTTGACATATAAAGTGACACTTTTTGAAACTTATTGACATTATGAAACGTCTTACTTTTTGTAACTAGTTGCATAAAGTAAAATTTTATGCAATTGGTGACGAAAAATGTATTTCAAAATTAGTAACAAAAAGAATTATTCTATTTATTAAACTGTGATAATACAAGTTAAAAACATAAATTATAAATTAATTAATTATTATAAATATTGATAACACAATTATTGCAATTATTCAAATTAATTCCCGACGACATATTTTTTTCATTGCTCGAACTTGCTGTTATTTGGGAAGCGGCGCACATTGCAATTGATGTTTCACCAAATATTTCTTGCGCTATAAGTTTTTTATTATTCATGGAATTTTCAACATATCCCTCCGCAACAGAGGTAGATTTTCAACCTCCATGCCTCTTTAATTTTAAAATATCAGCGCCACTGTCTGCTAGGAAAGTGGCAGAGCTTCTTCTGAAGCAGTGGCCAGTATATAGAACAGGATTTGAAAGACCAAGAAATTGTGCAATAACTTTTGGCAGTGTTAATTCCCACAGGATTTTTGGTACATTTTCCATTCGCATATTTTATAAAAAAACTGTTGTGTTTAAGAACCTGGGGACACAACTTAATATATTTTCTTAATATTTCAACAAGATTCGTATTTTCAATGTCTCCAGTGGTAATTGCAAACTGCCGTATAACTTTTGTTTTTGAAGGTGTGATATCAACACGAAAATGGCTTCCTTCATCTATAACATTTTCAACTGGAAGAAATGTTAATTCTGCTTTTCTGCATGCTCCTGCCATTCCTGCATTATCATTGCAACCTTAGCCATTAAGTATTCTTTGTCATCAGCTTCCACTAAAAATTTGGCAAAATCTTCTTTAATAAAAACTTTTGACTTTTTAGCACTGTACCCGTCCGCTTGCCTTTTAATATATGCTACCAAATTTGTATATTTTTTAATATCAATATTCCTTTTCAGATTTAGTTCAGACCTTAACATCGAGTACAGTGTCCATAATGTGGAAACTTTTAGATCTTTCTTACCCTCAAAATATGCAAGTAAAACTTTCTCATTAACATGTTTAATTTTCTTCTTATCACACCACGGAACAAATTTTTCGTATGCCAAATCATAAACTGCCTTTGACTTTTTGGGAATTACTGATAATAGAGCATTACCTGCTGCCTCTTCAATATCGCTTGGTAGCTCTTCAGAACCTGAATCACTCATTTTTTTAAAAATAAAACCAAAAATATATCAATCTCGCTAAAAACCTTCGGTCTAGACTTTTTTACAAAATGTCAAACTGACAACTAACATGAAGTAATAACAACAAACTAAATTTATGTTTTCCAAATTTTTATCAATTATATTAAATTTTATTTTTTTATTACTTTCTTCAAAATTAGAAAAAATCTTGTATGCAATACGTTACGAAATGAAATTTTGTGTAACTAGTGAGTTACACGAAATTAGGCATTTCGTATTATGCTATTTATTACTTTTTATATTGTTTTGTTCGATTCTGTTCATTAAAAAAAATAAATCTTCTTATTTTTTTGTTCCTTTCGTGAGATGAATGAAGTAATATATTATTTAGGACCACCTTAATGTAAGTAGGGCTAAGACGTCGGTAAGTAATCTACTTACCGACGTCTGAACGGTAAGTAATTTACTTACCGAGGTGTTAGACTCAGAAACCAATAAACACAACCTAACGTCCTGACAACCGATGCTATAGATAAACAAAAAAGATCGATCGCGCAAAAATGAATTTTATTTTGAGTTTAGTTATGTTTGGGTGAGTGGCCTGTTGAAAGACTCTATAAACCATGTAGATTTTGTCTAATACAGTCCAACACTTGTTTGGAATAGGTTGAAGCATCCAATCCTTTGAATGAATCGATACTGGTAAATTTTGCCAGTCTAAAACTCATCTTGTTGTCTAGGTATTTATAATTTGTCTAGCAAAACTCAATAAGATGTCAATTGCTGGTTCTGGTCCATCAAAAACACCTGCATCATCTTCCCTTGCAAGGGAGTCCACCTTCAGATTGGTTTCCTCCATAATCTTTCCACCCGTGAATCAATGATGTAAATTCCCCTTGGTCTGCGATCTTCTCCAGATAACTTTTGAACTATCTTTGTACCAATAGCTTTCTGCTTTTAGTGGTTCCTATTTTGGAAGATCCCGTCATCTCTATACATAGTTAGAGGGGTATAAGACAGGTCATAGTTTACTGTTTGATGCATTATGTCGTCGATCGTAAGTACTTTTATTGTTACTTTACCTTAAACCAATCAATAGCTGCAGTTTCCCACGTACTCTTTTGGTAGACGTCGACGCCAGAATCATCATCCCAGCTTACAATATAAGTGGGTTCACTGCGAGCTCTTACCATATAGGTTGTGTAATGGTTGATGGCCAAATAGTCGTAAGTATCTAAAAATAAGGAATTCCCATATTAATTTACCAGATGTCTTAATTGTAAATGTATAGTTTATTGATTACATCAAAGCTATGGGATTTTACACTTAATTTAAAAGCTTTTATTAAGTTAGATCTTTCTGTCAAATAGCCAAACATGCGGAGAGCTGTAAATGCTTAATTAGAAATATTCTACAATTGTTTTTTTTCTGGTTTTCCCTCGGGTTTTCCATCATAAAATGTAACGGACGTTATTGACAAATGACAGATGTGAATATCTAATCAATGGTGGCGACATATAACACAGCATATTTTTGTTGGAAGATCTGGATATGAACACGCGACTAATGTTTCCTTGGTATAAAATAGTATATTATAATGCAATGATGCCCATTTTGTTGCGATTTGCATACTATACTTTTTCTATGACGACATATCGTTCACGTTTATTACATGCATACATTGCAAAAACTTTGAAAGAAATGAACTGACAATATTTCATTACTCCGAATTCGCCGCTAATGGGCTTTCTATCAGCATTAAAATATAAATTGAAGAAATATGTAAATATTTTCTTTATTGCTATTTCTAATAGCTACACAGAAATAGAAGCCTATAAAAATGTATTTATAGAAAACAACTATATGAAATTACTCGTTAACCACTAAAACTTTGACAGAAGCGATCTGCTGACATTCCATCAATTTGTCGCTGGGCGTCATAATTTGACAAGCCGTAGTCGTCGTGATTTTAGAGTGAACCTAGACCTAACACGAAATATTCCATTTCGCATATTTTGTTGTTTATGCCTGTTTGTAATTATCAATGATTTAGTACAAGTTTTAGTCAATTGTTTAGGACCCTAAATAAATGATAGATACATACCTACACATTTATCATCAATTTTTCAGTCAATTTTGAAATTGACGAAACTTGTCCTATTTTTGTTCAATTTTAATTGATAGAAAATAGAAAATATTTATACAGTGTGGAAACCACTTATGGAATAAAATTCTTTATAAGTATCATTATTTTAGAAAATTATAAAAATGCCGAGACACATCAACTTTTGAATTGAGTTGTGCGTTATGTAAACATAAATGTAAATGTACAGGGTGATTCACGCAAGTATGCCATAGTCAGTGTTTTTTTTAATGAAACACCCTGTATATTTGCATATTTTTGAAATGATCTTAATGGGCCGATTCCAACAAACTAAATAATGTATGGTAAATTATTAATTATACAGGGTAAAATTTTAAAATTAATAATTTATTACATTTGAAATATTGGTACTTTTTTAAGTTAGCTAAATATGGATTTATCAAAAATCTAAACTAACTAATTATAAGACGTATTTGTATATCAAACAAAACCTGCTACGCCCATGAATTTTATCATAAATACCTAAAAATTGCCTAAAAACGCCAATAATTAGACAAAATCGGTAAATAATGTGGATTGTTTTAAATCGGTAAATAATGTGGATTGTTTTCTATTTTGTCAGTTGTTGATGTGTTTATACAGTTTATACTGAAAAAGTAAAATCTTTGTCAAACACTCTTTCCTTGTCGACATAACAATGAAATATTTTACTGAGACTCACCGAATTGAGAATTTAATGATGATCGGGTACGGGGATAACTGCAGAAGTCAAGTTTAATTTAGTGGCAAACTTATATTTAATCACAGGTATCCCGAATTGCCTAATATTTCACAAAGTACTGTGTCTAAAATTCATGCACAATTCAGAGAACTTGGACATGTCAAACCATTGAAAAGAAAACCACACTTTGTTGAAGATGATGTGAAAGTGGATATATTGTTAAGTGTCGAAGAGAATCCAACTTCAAGTTCACGTCAAATTGCCCGTGAAAATAACGTTAGTCATACAACTGTTCTAAGATGTCTTCATAAAGAAAAACTTCATCCCTACAAATTAACTTTTGTGCAGGAGTTAACAGAAGACGATCCAGATTGTAGTATGGATTTCTGCGAAAGATTGATGAATAAGCTGAACAGAAATGAGATAGCTCTTGGTACCATTCTTTTTTCTGACGAATCAACATTCACATTAAATGGAGAGGTAAACCGACAGAACTGTAGATATTGGTCAGCAGAGAATCCTAATTGGATGCGTGAGACACATACTCAGTACCCTCAAAAGGTGAACGTTTGGGCCGGTATCATAGGCGACCATATTATTGGTCCTATATTTGACAGCTGAAAAATATTTAAATATGCTTAGAAATGAAGTTATTCCTGTGTTGGCAAACTTATATCCCAACGCAATAGATCCTAGCTTACCGAATGAAAATGTTTGGTTCCAGTAAGACGGGGCAACACCCCATTATGCTTTAATGGTAAGAACTTATTTAGATGAAATCTTCCCCAATAAATGGATTGTACGAAGAGGTACTATTGAGTAGCCAGCTAGATCGCCAGACCTTATGCCGTTAGATTTTTTTCTGTGGGGTTATCTCAAGAGCAAAGTATATGCAACACAACCAACTAGCATTGTAGACCTCAAAGACAGGACTACAGAAATACGAAATATTTCAGCTCAAACTTTAAACAAAGTTAATGAGGAGTTTTATAGGAGACTGTGCTTTTGCCAACAACTAGGTGGAGAACATTTTGAGCATTTATTTTAATGTATTAAAATCAAATAGATCAGGTATTTTATGTAGGTATGTGTTTAATAATACTGTAAAAATAAAAAATTCACCCTGTATAATTCATAATTGACCATACATTATTTAGTTTGTTGGAATCGGTTCATTAAGTGGATTTCAAAAATATGCAAATATACAGGGTGTTTCCTTAAAAAAAAACAACACCGACTTTGCATTACTTGCGTGAATCACCCTGTACATTTAAATTTATGTTTACATAACGCACAACTCAATTCAAAAGTTGACGTGTTTCGGCGTTTTTTATAATTTTCTAAAATAATGATAATGATAATGATATTCCAAGTGGTTTCCACACTGTAGAACCAGTCCTATTTTCTATCAATTAAATGACAACTTGGAGCAAAAATATAGGGTAAACTTTATTTTGGTTATTGATTTTTTTATTTTTCATGATGGTGGTGACACTGGTTCTGCAACATAACCAACGTTTATTCAAATATTATACCACAGCTTATAAAAAAGAAAGATTATATATTATATCGTTTATTGAGGGGTGAGGATGTTCTGTACGTGAAAGTTGTTCGTTTGAGCTATTTTAAATATCAAAAATGTCGTGGTCTCATGATCAAGTACCTACCTCGACTTATTGAACTATATAGTTAAAAGTTCTCAATATAAAAATAAGCACATGAGGGCTTCCCTTTCTTATATAATTCCTAACTACTACTATATTAATAGGAGTTGCTGCTGCTAACAATAAAAATTCTGTGTCCATTGTTGTCTGATACCTATTTAAATTCAAAAATTCAAATTCTTTGCTATAGTAGTTTACCTAACTAGTGCGGAAAGTGATACTTTTCCGCACGCTATTGCAGATGGCCGAACGACGCTTTAGCGAGTTCGGCCAGCAATCGCGTGTTGAAAAGTCACTTTACGCACGTGTTAGGTACACTATTTTTTCTACTAGCATGTGGAAAAAACCCAAAAGTTAACATTAAGAAACATTTCCTATTAAATACATATCAACAAATTAATTATTATTATTTGACATTCATTTGATGAGGCTTATAAATACCAGGGCCATTAAAAAATGATTGAAAATTACTTTTTTTTTATTGAAAATTATAGCAAAATTATAATAAATGTATTAATTTTTCAGTCATTTGGTGAACTACAATCATACAAATATATATTTTAAATATTCAAATGTCAGTATACCCCCCAAAAACTTGACAAATTTACTTTTCCGCACTAAAATGAGTGCGGAAAAGTTGACTTTTCCGCACGCTAGTAGGAAAAAATCTGAAAAGTGACAGGTTACTAACAAAATCATACTGCTCAGTGCGCATAATCACAACCTAAATAAGTGACGGTGTGTTGCAAACACATTTCTTTAGGATCCTAAAAAAATTGACGAAAACTTGTACTAAATCATTGATAATTACAAACGGGCATTAGCAACGTACCTAGCAGCCGATGCAAAAATGAAATTCCGTACAAAATGTGCTTGTTTATGATGAAGTTACGGTTATAAAATGAACATTTATCGAGGTTGTAGAAAAAATATATTTATTTCGGTATATTTGATATTCTTACCTTTGATAAATTTAATTTCTCCATTGGAAAAAGCTGGCAATCGAGATGAATTGAAACCTTGTACCTCACTAAAGTTGCCAATATTGTCAATCATAACTTGTGGCCAATTTCCGAATACAATTGGATTGGCGTACATTCCATACTAAAACATCAATTCATTATAGATCAAAGCAATCAATAGTTGTTAAAAAAAATCAAAGTAGTGGGCGTAAACTATGAACAAATATTTTAACTCAACTCTATTAACCTGGATGAATAACTAACAGTCATAATATTGAGTGTTGCCAGCTGCAAGTCAGTTTATTTTAAATAAAATGGTCGCCTGGCTTCACTTTTAACAAAAAGTGGTTCTGGAACATTGCTAAAGATGTTTGTTTAAACGTTAACCCAACAATGATTTTATAATTATTCCTTTTGAATATACTTTGCTGCTAGACTGAATTGCAACCGTCTACATTATTATTTTTAATCTTTATCCCATTTCTTTTATACTTTTAACTGTCAATATTTCCTTAGTATTAAAACTTACTACAAATTGACGCTTAGTTTCAGCAGCAATAGCATCAGCTTCGCTATAACTTTCAGGTTCATACCAATCAGAATCAATAACGATAGTATTTGTTGCTAAAATAATATTAATAAATATTCTACAATTTTTATTGTTCCTTGTACAAATACGTTCATAGTTAATGTAATACTCACTATTGAATGTGGGCCTGAAATCAGAATCAAATGCTCTCCAAGCTCTAGCATGAGCTAAAAGAATATGCCTTGCGCAAATGTATTCTCCAATTCCAGCTGAGTTCACACCAGGTGCATAACCTCCAAGTCCATATCCGGCGTGACAAATTTGCTTCGGTTCGTTGATGGTAACCCAACTTTTTACGTAGCTTCCGAAAAGTTTATAACACAATGTTGCATAATCATAGAACCAATAAACTACTTTTGGATTCAACCAGCCTGAAAACAAGATATACAGGGTGTACCAATCTTACGACAAACTTCGGTATATGGGTTATTTTAAGAGATATCAAAAAATGTTATTAACAAAAATAGTAGATGTGCTGAAGGTCCATATTTTGAAATTATATCGAACAATACAGAGTGCTGCATAACTCCGTTACAAACCAAACATATGATTTTTCAAATGGGTACCTCTGTATATTATACCGAATTCGGATTGGATACATTTTTTTGAAGCTTTTGATATAGAGTTTTGCCACGTTATACAGAGTCCTTCAAAAGATATGGACACGTTTATGTGGAAATCGTAGGTAAATCAACGCTCTGTAGCTTGTTGTACGTTGAAGAAAAAAAATGTATTTTGCCAAACAGAGTTTCGTAACATGATGCAATATCTCCGTATCCTATTAAATTTCAATTATATTTTTTCTTGTATACAGGGTGAACGGAAACTCGAACCTGTCATTTTCTTTCTTATTTCAAATGGAACACCCTGTATTTTATAGCAAAAATACAATCTTAAATTATGTAACTTTAATTTTTGTCAAGCATTCCCTATACCCAAAGTTTAAAAAAACACAGTTATTTTGTAATATTTATTGTAAATTATAACTACTGACCTATTATGTGAAAGCATTAAACGTTGTATGTAACAAAAAATCCTAATTAATAATAAATTTTAATGAACAATTTATTCTAAACAAAGCTAGCCACCAAAAGTATAATCCTAACCGTAATATTTAACTATTTCCATTTGAGATAAGAAAGACAATGACAGGTTCGAGTTTCCGTTCACCCTGTATATAAGAAAGAATATAATTGAAATTTAATAGGATGCTGGGATATTGCATCATGTTACGAAATTCTGTTTGGTAAAACACATTTTTTCTTCAACGTACAACAAGCTACAGAACGTTGGTTTACCTACGATTTTCACATAAACGTGTCCATATCTTTTGAAGGACTCTGTATAACGTGGCAAAACCTTATATCAAAATCTTCAAAAAAATGTAACCAATCCGAATTCGGTATAATATACAGGGGTTCCCTGGGTTGTTATACCACTCAAAAAACACTATTTTTACATCCCTGCGCACCGAAAATGGAACGACGATTTTAAAAAAGAAGATAAGAGAATTCCTATCTCAACCATTATGAAGCTAACTTCTCTTTTAGAGTATGTACGTCACAGCATAACTGGCGAACTATTCAAAAGTTGAATTTTAAAATAGACATAAAAATCTTGTAAGAGTGAAAACTAATAATTGATTCCCCATTATGATTTTGTCCACCATTAAATCAACATTGAGAAAACATACCTCCTTGCTTTTCAAGAGCAGTGGGTATATCCCAATGGTACAAAGTTACCATAGCATCGATTCCGTTAGCCTTTAATTCTTTAAATAAATTAATATAATAATCTATTCCTGCTTGATTGATATTGTCAAGAGTTCCATCGGGTAAAATTCGAGACCAAGCTATAGAAAATCTGCAATAGATAAAATCAATTTTTATTCCACACATGTTATCATATTTAAAAACGAAAATCACTTCAATAGAAACTTGAATTAAATGTTTTTTCTAATTTTGACATATAAAGTGACACTTTTTAAAACTGATTGACATTATAAAACGTCTTACTTTTTGTAACTAGTTGCATAAAGTAAAATTTTATGCAATTGGTGACGAAAAATGTATTTCAAAATTAGTGACAAAAAGAATTATTCTATTTTTTAAACTGCTATAATACAAGTTAAAAACATAAATTATAAATTAATTAATTATTATAAATATTGATAACACATTTATTGCAATTATTCAAATTAATTCTCGACGACATATTTTTTTCATTGCTCGAACTTGCTGTTATTTGGGAAGCGGCGCACATTGCATTAGATGTTTCACCAAATATTTCTTGCGCTATAAGTTTTTTATTATTCATGGAATTTTCAACATATCCCTCCGCAACAGAGGTAGATTTCCAACCTCCATGCCTCTTTAATTTTAAAATATCAGCGCCACTGTCTGCTAGGAAAGTGGCAGAGCTTCTTCTGAAGCAGTGGCCAGTATATAGAACAGGATTTGAAAGACCAAGAAATTGTGCAATAACTTTTGGCAGTGTTAATTCCCACAGGATTT
>CAJUYG010000070.1:0-42731 GCA_910591675.1 Galerucella calmariensis | reverse complement strand
AAATTAGAAAAAATCTTGTATGCAATACGTTACGAAATGAAATTTTGTGTAACTCGTGAGTTTTTGCGAAACTCACTTCGTTCGTTCCGCAAAAATCTCACGCGTTACACAAAATTAGGCATTTCGTAACTGATGGCATAAATAGCTATTAGATAATTTATATACCTGTAATAATTAACTCCAACTTCTTTCATGCAACGAACGTCGTCCTTGTAAAGGTGATAAGAATCTGTTGCGACGTCTCCGTTGGTTCCATCGTCTACTTTTTCAGGATGCTCGTGGAAAAATGTATCCCAAACTTGTTCGCCTTTCCCGTCTAAATTCCAAGCTCCTTCTATTTGGTATGCCGCAGTGGCAACTCCAAAAGTAAATCCATCTGGATATTTCCGGTTGGTTACGGCATAGTTTGCGAATTCGTCATCTCCATCGGTAGCTCTAAAAAATTAAGTAGGAATTTAAATTTACTTTCTCCTATTTGAAACTGACTTTAGTTAGTTTATTATTAGACACGTTTTATAACTTTTTAGTAACTATCATATTTTAATAAAAACTAAATGTCGGACAATATCATCAATATCAATACGTTAGAAACAAAAATCGTTACAACTTATAATATAAATAGGTACATACCCAAGTGCAAGGATTCCTAGCAAAACTAAGATAATTCTATACACCTTCATATTTAGTAAGGTGTGACAATGCGTATGAGAAAATACATAGTTTAGAATTTATTAATATATGATTGAATCGATCTTATCTCGACGTGTGCGATCCGATAAACTTTTAAAAAACAAACCACTTCTATAGACAAATACTTACCTGTTAATTATTATTTATTAGGTACCGACTTATAGCTCTGGCACTTTCTTAGGGTTCCGAACCCAGAAGGTAAAAAACGGGAGCATATTACTAAAGCCAACATTCCACCGAGTCCGGCTACGTGCGACACGTTGACGTACGTCGAATACGGCAGGCGACGGTATACGTCGAACACCGTCCACCAAGCACGTCGCTTTTTTGACGGCACACAAAATGGTGTATAATTGAATCATATGCTATTATATTATTTTTTTGTATTTTCAACCCTAAATATGTCAAAAATCAACAATAAATCAATAAAAGAAGTTTGCTGTTTGCTTGTATTTAATACTTACCTAGTTTTAATTCATGTGACAATGGGAAGTGACCTCAACATCCGTTAGACGAACACGTGTTCGGAGTTCAGTCTAAAATAATTTTAACAAAATTTTTAATAATGTTTAATATCTAGATTCAACAAACCCTAAATAGGGGATCATTTTAATTTTAATGTTATTTTAATTTATGACGTCAATGTGTTGTCAAAGTTTCTTGTATAAATTACCTGACGAGTAAGCACTGATGATGGCTTAATAGCCGAAAGCGCTCTGCGATTTTAATAAATTAATATTTACACAGAATACAAATATGTTTTCTTGACTTTCGAGTCATGTGTACTCAGCTATAAATAATTCACCTTTATCGTATAGAACAGCCCGCTTTTCCATTTCAACGATTAACAATTCCTCCATTTTTCCCTACAAAACACAACGGCGAATCGGATTCAACTGATGACCAAACCAAAACATGCGTCGCCGTGCCGCATCGTGACGTACGTCATTTAACGTACCGTACTAGGTGGGAGGTCAACCAGGCAATTGCATAGAAAATAAAATAAAGGCGTTAACGTACGCCAACGGACTCGGTGGAATGTGGCCTTAAGACTTCGCTGTCCGTTCGTCAGTCTGTCTGTCTATCACCAGGCAGCTGTATCTCAAGAACCTTAATGGTTAGACTGTCGAAATTTTCCCAGATGATGTATTTCTGTTCCCTCTATATTATAATAACAAATACTAAAAAAGCAGAATAAAATGAATGTCAAGGGAGTCCCCAACAAACGTGATTTTTAAAAACGACATCCTGATGCCATCTATGAGGAAATAGCTAAAGCAGTATTCTACAACAGGTGGACGCTTAAAATATTCACAGAATATTGAGTAGTATTATTATAGTGATAATGGTACGGAACCCTTCGCGGCGCGCGGTGGTCTCAGAACTAGTTATATGTTGTTTTATAACCTCACTTTCTTATCTATATGGTATTTTCATTGCTTGATCGCAGTTTAGATTCCTTGCTCTATAAGTATTGCTAATTATATGTATTATAGTATATTATTAAACGAGCAATTTATGATAGCCATAATTCACGATGGGTGACGTTTGCGTCACGAGCCGCAGGCGAGGGGCGCAAGTCACCCAAGTGAATTATGGCCATAAATTGCGAGTAGAATACTATACTTTGTCCACAACACTTAATTTATTTATTAATAAATAAAAGTCAGTAGCGATTTGGCATATTACTAACCTCAAAATGTTGTGGCAGCTACTTCAAATAATTTGACATATATAGAGATGGGCGATACTGTAGAAAGTATCAATACAACGTACCGTTATAAATATATTGTTTTAAAATACTTAATATTAGAAAATATCGTTATGGAAAGTATCAATACTAAAAGTTACAATATTTTATAGATACGATATATGTCAGAAACAAATTTCCTGAACAAAATACACAGATTTAATAGTTTATTTCATATTGTACCCCCATCTCTAGTCGGGAATTATGAACCATAATACACTACAGTGTATTATGAATCATAATTCACGACAGTTGATATATGGGTACCATATACCTTTAGTTAGGAGGTAAAATATTGACTTATTATTAGGTGGTCGTGGACAAAGGTCATTTATGTAATTATCAGTGTGTACAACCTTACAATTTTCAATAATAAGGCGCCAAATTTAAATAAGAATTGTTTTAGACATTATAGACTTTTAAATTGCGATTCAAAGCTAAACTTTGTTGGTTGAAAAAGTTAGAGCATTGTGTGGGCATAATAAAATGATCAAATGATAAAATGAAGTGTTACTCGGTGCCATTTCTTGTAGAAGATTAAATTAGAATAAAAAAATAAAAAACAAACGTTAGGTATATTTAGGAAACCTTAAAAAGTTTAAGTTATTGGATGTAAATTATTTTAAATAATAGATACGGTAACTGTGGTGCAAAACACATTCGGAGATCTTGTTTTTATTTTAAATTCGTTATTTTTAACTCTTTTTATCATATTATCATTTCACATCATAATTTTTACGCTTCATCTTATCATAGCAACTAAATTACAAATGGAACCTCTTAACTGACATTATCTACTACAATTTTATCAATCTTTTTAATATGTTCTCTACATTTATTTAATATAAACGTGACGTATACTGATATTAATCTGATTTAAATTTAAATACTTTTGAAGTAAATACTTCTTAAGACACCTTGAACAATTTTTGGTAATGGGTTGGTGACGTCAATCTTCTGTCACCGCTACTCACAGGACTGAAGATCTTTGAAGCTAAAACTTCTTTAGCAGCGTTGGGTGTTTTTGGGTAGCGACACAACTTATGGACACCGCTTAACCGTCACCGCCTCATATATGATTGAATTTCTAAATAGTGCAAGATTCCAGAGCGATAAGTCATATCTTATTTTCAAATAGATGAAATGTTAGGTTCTCAGTAGCATCTCATGTGCTTTGAGTAGGTACCTGGTGAGAAAGGTAACTAAAAATAAAAGTTACTTTACTTAAATTTGTATGTCTGATTTTTTATATGTTTTGTAGAATAATATTCTAGAGAAGTATCATAAGTGTCAGACACTTTCCATGGACCAAAACTTTTGTCAGACGCTATAATAAAGCTATACAAGAAATAAATCAGCACTCGTTCCTATATAACGGCGACTTCGTTTTATACCTTTAAGCACACGATTAAAAATATGCTGCTTGAAAAACAATAATTCTTGATATCGACTAACTAATTTACATTAAAATATTTTTTTTTGTATTCTACATTTAATTTATAATGTTAAATGAAATAATATATATATATTTTTATTTTTTATTTTTAGTTGATATTTTGTAACCCTTGAAGGTTAAGAGTTAAAGAGTAGCTTCTAGCAAATCTTCGCCTTCTTGGGGCAAATGTGTTGTACACGTTTGTAAATAAAGACATTCATTCATTCATTCAAGAAATAAATAAATTTTATTTATTTTTACATGTCTGACTTGTCTGACTTTCAAATATTAACATATTTGAAAGTCAGACATGTAAAAATAAAGGCAACTATTACTAAGTTATATTTCGTTAGTCAGACCAATAATTGTAATGACCGAACAGCCCCTAAACATAAAAATTATCAGCCGTATGAGTGCGAGGGCACTATGAATGCGTTTCAGAGCGAGTGAGACGTCTATAGTAACTTGGTTCCCCTTCTTTTATATACAGTGTGGAAACCACTTATGGAATAAAATTCTTTATGTCATTATTTTAGAAAATTATAAAAGATGCCGAGACATGTCAACTTTTGAATTGAGTTGTGCGTTATGTAAACATAAATTTAAATGTACAGGGTGATTTACGCAAGTATGCCATAGTCGGTGTTGTTTTTTTTTAATTAAACACCCTGTGAATTTGCATATTTTTGAAATCCTCTTAATGAACCGATTCCAACAAACTAAATAATGGATGGTCAATTATGAATAGGGTGAAATTTTTATTTTTACAGTTATTAAACACATACATAAAATACCTGATGTATTTGATTTTAATACATTAAAATAAATGCTCAAAATGCTCTCTACCTAGTTGTTGGCAATAGCACAGTCTCCTATAGAACTCCTCCTTAACTTTGTTTAAAGTTTGAGGTGAAATATTCCGTATTTCTGTGGTTATCCTGTCTTTGAGGTCTACAATGCTAGTTGGTTGTGTTGCATATACTTGGTTCTTGAGATAACCCCACAGAAAAAATCTAACGGCGTAAGGTCTGGCGATCTAGCTGGCCACTCAATAGTACCTCTTTGTCCAATCCATTTATTGGGGAAGATTTCATCTAAATAAGCTCTTACCATTAAAGCATAATGGGGTGTTGCCCCGTCTTGCTGGAACCAAACATTTTCATTCGGTAAGCTAGGATCTAGCTATTGCGTTGGGATAAAAGTTTGCCAACGCAGGAATAACTTCATTTCTAAGCATATTTAAATATTTTTCAGCTATAAATATAGGACCAATAATATGGTCGCCTATGATAGCGGCCCAAACGTTCACCTTTTGAGGGTACTGAGTATGTGTCTCACGCATCCAATTAGGATTCTCTGCTGACCAATATCTACAGTTCTGTCGGTTTACCTCTCCTTCAATTGAGTGTTCATTTCTGTTCAGCTTATTCATCAATTTTTTACAGAAATCCATTCTACGATCTGGATCGTCTTCTGTTAACTCCTGTACAAAAGTTAATTTGTAGGGATGAAGTTTTTCTTTATGAAGACATCTTAGAACAGTTGTGTGACTAACATTATTTTCACGGGCAACTTGACGTGTACTTGAAGTTGGATTCTCTTCGACACTTAACAAAATATCCACTTTCACATCATCTTCAACGAAGTGTGGTTTTCTTTTCAATGATTTGACATGCCCAAGTTCTCTGAATTGTGCATGAATTTTAGACACAGTACTATGTGAAATATTAAGCAATTCGGGATACCTGTGATTAAATAAGTTTGTCACTTCAACTTGACTTCTGCATTTATCCCAGTACCCGATCATCATTAAAATCTCAATTCGGTTAGGTTAGGTTCAGTTAAATATTTAATTGTTATGTCGACAAGGAAAAAGAGTATTAGACAGAGATTTTACTTTTTCAGTATAAACTGTCAACACATCAACAACTGACAGAATAGGAAACAATCCACATTATTTACCGATTTAAAACAATCCACATTATTTATCGATTTAGTCTAATTATTGGCGTTTTTAGGCAATTTTTAGGTATTTATGATAAAATTCATGGGCGTAGCAGGTTTTGTTTAATATACAAATACGTCTAATAATTAGTTAGCTTAGATTTTTGATAAATCCATATTTAGCTAATTTAAGAAAGTACCAATAATTCAAGTGTAATAAATTATTAATTTTAAAATTTCCCCCTTTATAATTCATAATTGACCATACATTATTTAGTTTGTTGGAATCGGTTCATTAAGAGGATTTCAAATATATGCAAATATACAGGGTGTTTCATTAAAAAAAACAACACCGACTATGGCATACTTGCGTGAATCCCCCTGTACATTTAAATTTATGATTACATAACACACAACTCAATTCAAAAGTTGACGTGTCTCGGCATTTTTTATAATTTCCTAAAATAATGACATTAAGAATTTTATTCCATAAGTGGTTTCCACACTGTATATTAACTCACAATGTCTCAGTCTAATGTGTATGTGCCGTTCATGAACAACGTATATTATTCAGTATACCTAGTTCGGATCTGTTGGAGCACATATGACTTAGTATTAGTTGTCTAGATAACATTTGCCTTGATAACATTTATTTTTTGTGGAGCTTTAAAGCGTCTGAAAAAAATTTTAGTCCATGGAAAGTGTCTGACACGCATGATACTACTCTAGAATGTTATTCTACAAAACATATATAAAAATTAGACATACAAATTTAAGTAAAGTAACTCTTATTTTTAGTTACCTTTCTCACCTGATACCTGCCCAGGTGCCCTTGTGGTAGCTCCACAAACACACAGGTATTCACAGCACACGAGATGCTACTGAAAACCTAACATTTCATCTATTTGAAAATAAGGATTGGTTGATTTTATTAGTTGGTTGTCAAAAGGTTTCAAATCAATAATAATTGTGTGTAGCGATATTTATTTAAATACAAACAATTTGCACAGCTGCATTTTTTTATATTATATCTTAAGTCGAATTCGACAGAGTCGAACTTCAACATTTGTTAGAGTTATACCTGAAAAACGTAAAATTATAAAAATTACAATGAATCATGGAATAAGAAGTCATATATAATAATTATTCATTTAAATATCAATTATGAAATGTATGTAAATATCTAAAAATATTGAGTTAATACCCTTAAAATAATCAATCAATTCGAAACCATCTATACAGCTCATTGTATAAATACTGACCTTACACATAACTTTTTATTAAGGAATTTTTTAATTTTTAATTTTGAAATTCATACAAATCTTATACGGATAGTATCAGGGCTAGACCGTATCTGATTTATCAGTACAATTGATATCGGTTAATGTAAATAATAATTACTATCATATAATTTGATTTTTCGATTACAAACTACTCCAAAAAATGGAACATCAAAATGCCATTCAAGTTTTGGAAGATGAAAACGAAAACGTACATTCCATAGCAAACAAAATAATTAACGACGGCAAATACAAAAAAGGTTTCTTCATATGTGACGCTAATGAAATTATTATAAAATACAATGAGTGGAAGCGATTATTTCCTTCGGTGGAATCTTTTTACGGTAAGTTAAAAGTTATTTTAACAAATCATAGAAGTAAATGAAATGAGTTGAAATGAGAGAAAGGGAAGAGGGGATGAAAAGTAAGTTGGAAAGGAAATAATGTTGTGAACGAGAAAAGAAGATACATAATAGTACAGGGAATGAAGCTCAAAAAAAGGTAAAACCTCGCAATTTTTTCGTCCAGCATGGATTGACTTGAAATTTTAACAGGAGGTAGGTGATAGCCGAAGGTTCAAAATCTATATCGAACCGAAGGGCGCTAAACGGTTTTCAGGGGTGGAAACTACCCTTATTTGTCAAAAATCATAAAATAACATTTTAAACCTGAAAATGGGTAAGATTTGGTTTGGATAAGTTGAATAATGATTGTTTTGAGCTTTGGAATACAATTTCATCATATTTCAACCCTTAAAAAGCAGCCCCTGTTACAGCTTAATGTAAAAAAAATCACGAATCCTTAAAAAATGATTTCGCCTCTGATTGATTTGCATAAAAATTTGGGATTAGGCTCAACTCACCCTCTGCTTTATATATCATGTCATGCCGACGAACCCTGATTGTTTCTTAGGGGTGAAAACTACCCCTAAATGTCAAACATTAAAAAATAGCATTATAAATCTTAAGATAGGTGAAAATTGGTTTGAAAAATGCATCATTTTTCCGGTATTTGACTTTGAATCTATCACATTTTGCATTTGGGAAAAAAAGCTAATCATTGATGGACCATATCTCGGTTCCTATTGGTTTTAGAAAAATTATAAAAAAGGGTTTTGCTTGTTTTTTTAAAAGCTACAATTCTGCTTTTCACAGTTTTTTTGATAAAATGCACAATTTTCGAGTTATCCGCGAAAAACATCAAAAACGTCGATTTTTTTCCTCTAAAAAGCGTTACTTTCAATCGCGAATAACTTAGAGAATATTGATTTTACAAAAAAATGTATACAACATTTTTTGCTTAGAATCACTTTTTCAATCGATTCCTGTAGTTAAAATGTATTTTCACCCCCCGAGATGGGGTGGCAACCACCCCCAAGGCTTTAGCGCCCTTCGGTTCGATATAGATTTTGAGCCTTCGGCTATCACCTACCTCCTGTTAAAATTTCAAGTCAATCCATGCTGGACGAAAAAATTGCCAGGTGAAATGCTTCATTCCCTGTACTATAAGAAGGGAAAGGGGGACAGGAAGATAGGGAAAAAAATAAAGTAAGAGGAAGACAAAAATGAAAAGAGAGTTGGGTGAAAACAAGAAGGAAAAAAATGAAAAGCACAATTGGAGAGAGGAAGAAACGAAGTTGTACGTAGTGACTAGTGATGCGAAAGGGAAAACGTGAAGAAGAAAAGAATGAAGAGCAGAGAAAAGGAAAACGGGAGAAAAAAAGGTAATTAAAATAAAAAA
Source organism: Galerucella calmariensis (assembly GCA_910591675.1). NCBI lineage: Eukaryota > Metazoa > Arthropoda > Insecta > Coleoptera > Chrysomelidae > Galerucella > Galerucella calmariensis. The sequence goes on along the minus strand of CAJUYG010000070.1, from coordinate 33,892 downwards.
TCGATTCACAGATTTATTTCTTCATTGATCAAAATTTAAAAACAACAATGAAAGAAAATAAGAAGAAAGAGAGATACAAATTGAGGATGAAAGAGATAGAGTGAGGAAGAAACTTGTTTTCCATGTCATAAAAATTGTTTTGTTTCAGTCGTACATTGTAACGATACCAGGATAGTTTTGGAGATGGTTGCAGCCTTAGGTGTAGGATTTTCTTGTGTTTCCAAAGAAGAAATTCGAAGGGTTATTTCGTTGGGCGTCCCACCGAATAAAATAATATTTTCCAATACTAACAAAAAAATTAGTCATTTAAAATACGCCGCTAAAGAAACAGTAGGATTAATAACGTTCGACAACGAAGAAGAGTTGTATAAAATAAATAATTTTTATCCTTCTTCAAAGTAAGTTTTAAAAAATTTTGTTGATAGTGTGGTGATGTTTTGCTTGTATTTTAGATTAATTTTAAGAGTGTGTACGAAAAGAACAACTAAAGATGACGATTTTATTAGAAAATTTGGCGCTTTGCCCGGTAAAGAAGTCAAACAACTTCTTTTAATAGCGAAATCTCTTTGCTTAAACGTCGTGGGAGTTGTGTTCCAAATGGATACGCCATTCTTTGATTACAAAGAATTTACGCGAGCACTAGAAATAACTGAAATGGTTTTCAATGTTGGTCGTGAACTGGGATACAATTTCAACATAGTTGATATAGGAGGAGGATTTTCAGAAAATGATGAAGGTGACATTAAAAATGTAATTTTTAATTTGTATTAAAAGCAGAGGCGGGTTATCCTTAAGGCAAACAGGGCACATGCCTATAGGTGCGCTTGGGCAGAATAATTGTAAAATGTAATAAGGCACACGAGAAATATGAAGACGTTTTTTTTCAAAATTATAAAGTGATGATTCGGAATCTTTTAAGGGAATTCATAGTGCGTCTGCTGCTGATCTTCTGCAATGTGAAATTTTTTCTACTAGTTATAAACAGCCACAAGATTTGTCCATGTCTGTGCTGCCTGCTACGCTAGCAGAGTAGAAGATGTGAAGCAGTCGTAACATAGACTGGCGAAACGAAACTAAGCTGTGCCGAACGAAGCTGAACTAAGTTTGAGCGGTCTTTAGCTTCGCAGGGTTTACCTTTTAAGGGACATGACGACAGTGATCTTAGGCCAGCCGCAAAATGAGACGCAGCTTGGTGAGGTGACGCAGCGTGAGTCACGGGCAGTTTATGGCTGGGTTCGGCGCAAAATAACACGCAGAGTGAAGCTAGTCACGGCGAGACCGTAGAAAAAATACGATTAATTTTTCTTCCATGGTTTTCAAAACACACCGTAAGCCGTGATCTTCTGAAAAACTGCGACAATTACACTGCGTTCCGCAGGGTAACTTTGCACCAAAACTGCGTCTCGTGTCACTCTGCGAAGGAATATGCGCATGTTACATTCTTTATTGGGTTCACAAAAACTCGCCGTGACTCACGCTGCGTCTCATTTTGCGGCTGGCCTTTAGCAACGAACACTAACAAGACAAGAAGGGTCACTCTCCGTCGGAACTTTCATGTCCAGCTTACACAAGCGCGCCTACGATTTCGACGAATTCCTGGAGCCGTGCACGTGCTCTTGCTTATACGAGGTTGATGCAAACGGCTAGCGATTAAAACGAATAAACGTTCAATTACCAGGGTGATTTAAGAACATCTTGCAAAAATTGTTATTGTAACCTATTCCGCTTAGTGGGAATTAAAATAAAAAAGGGAATATCGTCAGAATATTTAATTGGTGAATCTAAACACAATTATAAAAAGAACTGGTAGCAAAAATGAAGGGAAAAATGAAAGTTACATCAAAAAGTAATAATGTAGTAAGCTACAGATGAGACTAGTAGGTATAAAAATTAACAATAAAATGTTTGCAAATGCCAACTTAAATATAATAATATAAAATGTATACAGGTCATTACAGGTTGTTTCAAATTCGAGGCCATCAAAGAGTACTACAAACTTACCTAACAGTAAAATACGGGTACTGGGTAAAATAATTATCGCGATTCGAAAATTGTGAAAATCGATACACGAACCATCCAAAACCAAAGGCGTTTAACCAAATGAGTTAATCTATGAATTTTGAAAGTCTTTCATATTGAATATGCCGGTTTTCAAAGATGTTTTAAGATATTTAATTTTATGTTAGGTTTCATTGATTGTTTCGAAGAATATCTATTTTTTATATCCTGGTTCGCAAATTTAATTGTAAAATAAATCCGCAGCCTAATATATAGGTTTAAAAAATATTTATGAGAAAACTCTTTACAAGGATGTGTAAACAATAAATTTTCATATAATTTTCTAAGGGTCGCTCCAAAGTTCTCCTGACAACTAATTTTATTAAAATTTCCAACAAAGATTATTTCTAGTTGTTTAACATTTTTCTACAATATTACTAGGAGGTACATTCAGACCTCCATAGTTTTTAGAAGTCGAATAATGCTTTATGCTCTAAAAATACAGCCGCTTCTTTTAATAATGTCTTTTCATCATTTTACTTTGTGCAAGCACTACAAGAGTGTTGCAGCAAACATTTCCTTAATAGATAGTCAGAAATGTAAACTATAGCATTGCCATCCGTACTTGAGAGATTTCTATAGTCGCATGTAAAAACTGTTAAAGAGCTATTATTTGTCAATATAGGTACATCGATATTTTTATATTCTTCTAGCATATCAGGAGTTACATTGAGCAAAACTGTATTAATATCTTTAATACAATGGGCACCTTCAACCTCATTAAAATATTTTAGAGAAAATTAATGCCCTACAAAATTGAATTGGGGTTGGATTTTTCGAGTTTCCCAACAAATTTTTCAATGCAATCCTGATTAAGGTTCCTTGTTAAAAGAAATGAATAATTCCTGCATTTTAAGGTTTCTCATAAAGGCAGAACAGAGGTAATAGTAATTTTCCAGCCATTTATAAAGTGCATAGTATTGTTTATACATTTTTCCACGTATGTTACCTTTCCATCATTCTGTTTGCAGAACCAAACACAAAACACTAAGTACGTAAATGTTTATTTTATTTCTAAAGGAAAATTCGCTCACCCAAAAAAAACTGGTATATTTCTTTACATATCCCTACTACGGACAACCTGTTTATGCATATAGCGCGTAGGAGACTTGCGGTGCTCTATTCACAGTAGCATCCGATATTCGAGCGAGATAGGCATAACGAGGGGAGGAGCTTAAAGTGATCCTTCTTGTCTTGTTAATGTTCGTTGCCTTTAGGTTGTATTCGAATTAAAGAAATGCCAACACCAAATTGAACTAACCTCTACGACACATGTAGTAATGTCAACTACAGTAAAACAGTTTTTACTAAGTACTACTTATTTTTAATATAAGTTGCTTGCCTACGGCGCTCTAAACGTTTAATCCGTCACTGATAAAAATTATTATTGGAAAAATAAGTTTTAATTTTGTACTAAATTGTTTATAAAATTTTAGGTAGCTGAAACAATAAACAAGTCGTTAAGACACCATTTTCCTGGTAAAGAAATGAGATTTGTAGCAGAACCTGGTAGATATTTTGTTGAAACTGCTTTTAAGCTAGCATCTTTTATACATTCCAAAAGAACTTCAGATGGTATCAGAATGTATTATTTAGATATAGGTGTTTACCACGGCTTGGCTCCTGTCATTTATAATAAATGCTCTTTCACTTGCACGCCATTGCAAAAGGTAAGAGAAACCGATATCCAGGGGGCAGAGATGATGAAGCTTTGTCCAATTCTGAATAATAATTCTCCTTATTTTTCCATTGAAACTAAATCCTCGACTATTACAGAATAGGGCTGAATATGTTATCTTTCAAGATATCAGCAATTTTTTCCAGCTGCTTACACCCATTTTATACAATAGGCACTCGACAGTTTAGAAAGCATAGGCGGGTTCGTGGGTAGTCGCTACTGGGAATGCAGAGTATACACTTAGACGAGGACGAGAACGAGCCACAACACAATCCAACATTCACGGCTTCTTTAGAAAATCTACTGGACTAGTTATTTCTGGCCAGACTATCAGAAGAAGATTGCATATTCGTAATTTGATGGCAAGCAGACGCCCTACATGCTTATGGTTATCGGCGGTGCAGCGTGCTTGCAGACATCGGTGATGAGCATAGCAATACCAAGACTCGCGTAGTCTTGATAATATCTTGTGTACGTTCCTTGTGTCATTACTTATTCTTTTTGGAACTTTAGTTCTTTACGTCAGGTTAGGTTTGACCGACTGGGGGTCGCGACGCAAAAGATCTGACCGTTACGTTATGTTACGTTGCTTCGTTATGTGCCTTGCTTGCGTGCATGTGCTCTCTCCTGAGTAATAATAAAATAGAATATCCTAAAATACTTTTTGGAACTTTAGTTCTTTACGTCATGTTAGGTTTGAGCGACCGGGGGTCGCGACGCAAAAGATCTGACCATTACGTTACGTTATGTTACGTTGCTTCGTTATGTGCCTTGCTTGCGTGCATGTGCTCTCTCCTAAGTCTCTCTCTCGTTTACGAAGCAGCGATTCATATGCTTCGGCCGGGAATCGAACCCGGGCCGCCCGCGTGGAAGGCGAGCATTCTAACACTGAACCACCGACGCTACATTAAAATTCTATGCAAAGCTGGTATTCGCAGTGCTGGTGATCTACTTGAATTTGTTCGGATACATTTTTACTATTATTTCCATAATTTTTTTTGCGCGATTGATCTTTTTTGTTTATTTACACTGTAAATGCTGTAAATTTTACAGCATCGGTTGTCAGGACGGTAGGTTGTGTTTACTGGTTTCTAAGTTTAACACGTCGGTAAGTGATTTACTTACCGTTCAGACGTCGAAAAGTAATAAATAACCATTTCACCAAAATGCAAAATATATTTTAAACTGATCGAGAAGTATAAATGTCACTTTTTTGACATTTCGTTCATTTCAAAGAAATATAAATTATTTTATTCGGAATTTATTTCAATACGATCGCGCCAAAAATGGTATAAGCATCTCGAACGTTAAGGGTAATTACAACGTTTGCATGTAGATTCCTCTCGTAAAATTGGACAAAATGATATGAGGATTGAGGGTCTAGCACATTTACTTTTCGAAATACAGGATGTTGAAATTTTGAAAACTTGAATGTTTTAATTACTTCAATAACTTGGATGGATAAATTGATTTGACATTTGGCAGGTTGTTTTTAAATGTAAAAGGGTATATTTTGATAGAAATAGTAGTTTGTGCAACTAGTGTGGATATGATGGCCATATCGCACGAGGACGAAGTTTCAAGTGCGATATGGACAATCCACACGAGTCGAACAGCATATTTTTTCTACGACCCACTTAAGAAAAAATCTAGAAAATAAAAATTTCTATAAACTGTAATATAACTTCAAATTAAAAATTTAACAATTCAATTTTATGTTTCCACTAATTTTTTTGTGGTAAGCGTACAGTTCTTGAATGTCCAATTTGTACAATGCTTCGGTTTCCCTTTTTAAATATACGATGCTGTTATAAGTAGATGTTGCCAGTCGGACTCCCTCATGAAGGGTACCGTACCATTATCTATAATAATAAATATTCTGCTAAATATTTCAAACGTCTACCTGTTGTCGTTATTAATATCAAACAGAATAATTATTTAAAAATAAAATTAACAATAAAAAAAAACTTCTTCACGTGGAATCGAACCCGGGTCTACCGCGTGAGAGTCTGGTTTGCTTACTACTCGACCACCGAGGTATATGCAAATTGTTTATCTGTAACGTCAGATGTATTACATAATTTTTGCTTAAAAGGAACTAAAGTTCCTACCGTGTGTCCTGCGACACGTTCTCCAATTTTTTCTCTTATTTTTTGGGAATCAAACTACAATAATGTTTTTATATTGGTTTTGCTCAGATTATCCGATCTTGGTCTTAGTCTTGCTTGAATTATGCTACTTGCAAATAGTTTAATGTCTATATAATATAATGAAATTGCATAAACTCCATTTTTCGAATAAAGAAGTATTTAAAGTTTTAACTATGACTTAATCTTGTATTATTTGTTAGGAAAAGTCTAAAGCTCTGTATCCGAGTATTCTGTGGGGTCCAACATGTGACAGTACTGATAAAATATCGAAAGACGTAGAAAATTTACCAATAATGAATATAGGAGACTGGGTTATTTTCGAAAATACTGGAGCTTATACACTGCCTATTACCTACGAATTTAACAGGTTTATGTTACCAGACATCCATTCCATTATATCTAAAAGGAACTGGTGAGTAAAGAGTTGCGACTAACTGACTGTATCTTGTTGGTGGCAGATGATGTAGTGATTGAGAGAATTGAAATTCAGTTATTATCATTAGGTGCGATGGCAAAGTTAGTTTATTTTAAGGAGAGACAATAAATACGAATGATTTTAAAAACAATGGCTGCTCATTTCACCAAAATAGGTCTACAGTATTGTTCTAAAATATGTTTTATTTTTAACTAAAATTTCCCGTATAAATCACTTCAGCTATCTACATATATATATATTTGTGTATGTATGCGACTCTAGGAGTACTGAATGCACTTGTATATTTTTTTAATGGGATTTTACCACTTATCTTTCTACTTCACTTGTAGTAAGTACTTTTAATCATTTTGCTTTGTTGTGATTTACATTTGCGTTGATAATATAATAATCATTATTATATAATTTGGTTTTTAGGTTATTGATTTTGGAAAAAGCGTCAGTTCCAATTTCGAGGTCAAGGTTCACAACTGGAGTTTCAATAGATAACTATATGACTGGTCTAAGCAACCCTTATATTTACAACTCATTTTACTAAATTATTTTACACTAAATTAAAATATCCTGAGTATCAAACATTTTTCGAATGATGTTTAATTCGTATTTAAATTTTTAATTATTATTATTATTAATCGCTGTAAAGAAATTTTAATATACATTTTTTATCATACAATTTTTGTATTGGATTGTTTCATTTAATTATACAAGTATTACCACTAGTAATACCACTAGAGGTCAAATTATTTCCGGAAATTTTTTCGAGCTCATGAATATTTTGAAAATAATTTTCTAAAAATATTCATGAGCGAGAAAAAATTTCCGGATTTAATTTGACCTCGTGTGGTATTCGGTAAGAAAATTCCACACCAAATGTGTTTCCAACAACATCAATTTTCGTCTTTATCAAGTTCTTGCAAAACAGGTTTTGTTAACTTGATTATTCAGTTACCATGGCAACTCAGTGGAACTCTAAACTAGAAATTATTTCTGTCAAAAATTTGTCAAAACAGCATGACGTAGAAAAATGTCTCGCTTCGGTCAAGAAAGTAAAGAAAATATTCGCCAGAATATTAAGCAGTTGACACCAGCGAATACTAGGAAGTCGAAGGCAAGTGTATGGAAGCAGTTTATAAACTTTTGCACAGAAAAAGCGTATGATTTCGACAGAGCGGATATACCTGTGGAAGAGCTGGCGCTCATTCTTGAAGAATATGCCTTCAACATGCGAAAAAAGAACTCCGAAGACTAAAAGGAGAGTGTTATCAAAGCTCTATGGAATTCTACAGCTAAGCAGTTGCAGGAATATTTTTTTCGAAAGGTATAATCGCAAATTTAATCCATTCTCTGACATAGAATTTGTCAACGCAAGAGCTGCAAAAAATGTTAAGCGTCGGAAGCTACAAATAGATCCAACCAAAAGAAAGGCAAGTTCATCCGCACTATCAGCAGACGAATTGATAAAGATTATTGAGCTTTGGGACGAAAACACTCCGGAAGAATTGCAAAGAAAGTTCTTTCACATTGCTGCTCATGAATTGGCCTGGAGAGGAAATGAAGGAGCGGCAGCAACAATAGAATATTATGTGGAGGAAATTGACAATCAAGCGAAACCAACAGGACACATTGAGTATAACCCGGTTTTTTCCAAGACCACTCAAGGCGGTTCAAAAAGAATGGCCGACAGTAAGTGGCTTGTACCGAATAAAGTCAATGAAGAAAGAATTATGCCCAGTAAGACTGTTCAAAAAACTAATAAGCAAGCGAGACCAACTCATCAAAACGAATCGTTTATTTTTAACTCCAAATCCAAACTGGCACCACCCCAATTCCAAAGGTTGGTACAAGAACAGCCCGGTTGGACAAAATACAATATCTTCCTGGTTCAAATCGGCGGCATCAGTGATTGGAATCGATGTCAACAAGATCAAAATAACAAATCATTCTGCGAGGGCCACTGCTGTTTCAACTCTAGCCAAAACGGGAATTGGAGAACAGCAATTAATTAAAATAACAGAGCATGGTATCATTCACTCCATAAAACCATATCTGCAAATTGACTCGGGCCATCATCAGGATATAATTGACGCAATGAGGTCTGCTTCAACTTCTGCAAAGACAGTCCAAGAATCTCCAAATCAAGAGCAAGCAACTTCGAATCAACCTACCATAGTATACAATAATTGCGTTTTTAATATAAACATCAATCATAATGGTTCATGAATTTAGAAAACATTTAAGCTTTTTGTTGAAATTAATCAAAATTATTATGTAAACAAATAAAAATTAGATTGTCAAAAAAAATATTCTGTCATTATAAACGTCAAAAAAATGTCCTGTTAAATTCGCTGTTGGGTACCCACCAGGAAAAAATTTCCGATAAAATTCATCCGTTGCTATCGTGATCTGACAGAAATACACGTTCTGATTGGTTAAAAATCAGAAGTGTGGAATTTTCAAAGGTAATACAGTGTTATGTTCTCTATGGGTAATACCACGAGAGCTTCAAATTTTATCGATAATTTTTTCTTTTCCACGAAAACTTGTTTATTTGGCAAAAATATGAAAACAAACCGATTGATTTTATCTAAATTCGGTTTGTTTGAATGTTTTTGCCTCAAAATAAACAAGTTTGAGTGATGAAAATAGAAAATTATGTGATAAAATTTGAAGAGCGAGTTGTATTTGGGAAGATTATTTTTTTCAAAAATTAAAAATGTATTTAAATGTATTAAATGTTCAACATTCTCTTGGGTGATCGCACTGAATCGGTTTGTGTTCATTTTTCAAGAAACTTCGAAGCACTTTTAGTTGTCAATAATGACAAATGTAAAGTAAAATTTTGACGTTTCAATGTAAACAAGGTTTTATCGATGAGGAAGCAGAATTATCAGTATAATACCGAATGATTGGCTAGAATAATGTATTGCTATTGGTTAAAACCACCAAAATGTCAGATTTTGACAAGTGACAAAAATAATCATTGAAATAGATAAAGGGACGATCAATATAATAGGTATTTATCACAGTCACTAAGAAAAGACAATGTAACAAGTGAAAAACATTTTATCTCAATTTACTAACATTTAATATTAAAAAAAATAATATATGTAATAACATGATGTGGTAACTGAAATGTGGTGTGTAAAAATCAATATTATTATATCCACCAATGTTGCACCAATAAGGCTATTCTAGTTCTTGAACAAAACTAAAAAAATACATTTATGCCAGCTGATGAAAACGATCAATTCGATTTTACTAATACTCGTTCGAAATTCTAAAATAAAAGAAAAATAATTGAAATATGTTACGGGCGTAGGGAGTAGGGAGTTTTCGAATAATTAAAGTTTTACAGTAGCAGAATGTTTTCCTTTTTGAAAACTTATTTTCATATATAATACCACGAGAGTGAAAATTTTGTCGGCAAAATTTTTCGATTGCTTGGCAATTTTGCGAATGACATTTTTAACAAAACCACGAGCCGTAAGGCAAGTGGTTTTGGATTAAATTTCATGGGCAAAATTACCTAAAAGCAACAAACTTGAATACAAGAGAAAAATTTTACCTTACAAAATTTTTAATTGAGTGGTATTCGACATGACTATTTCACGAGAGAAAAACTAAAAAATCATATGTTTAAACGTTTTATTTATTGCAAACTTCAATTATACGAAGCCAAGAAAATAATAACATTATGAAAAAAAAATTACTTATTTATGTAAAAAGTACAATTATTATAATTGTACGTTGTAGCATTATTTTGGGGATTGTTTTGCATCATAACCTGTGATGAATTTAAGTTAGAAACTGAGGATTCCTTTTCTTAATTTTTATTTTCTCGAAAGTTCTCTATAAGTTGGAAACGGTGTTCTTCATTTAATTGTAAATATGGTTTCAAAGAATAGGCAGAAGAATGTCATGTAAGCTTAATTACTTCTTGTTCACCAACTCCTTCTTTTGCTAATGCAGATATTGCAGAAGCTCTATGTGAATAATTGGTTATTTTTATTTTTTTTGTGTCTATACCAATTGATTCTGCCGATGTTTTCGTCCACTTTGAAATTGTATTAATTCCCAATGGTGAGTTTTTGTAACATATTCCTTTCTCCCAATTTGGATGTACTGTTAAAAATAATCTTGTTGTTGTTAGATAAGGATTGGATTCTCTTTTTTCAATAATTTTTAAAAATAAACGAACGGGACACAAATTGTTGTTAGCATTATTTCTTACCAGCCACTTACTGCCAGATAAAGCTTTTGATCCTCCTCGTGTCGTTTTGGAAAAGATTGGATTATATTCTACCCTGCCAGTAAAATTACCTTTATTATCATATTCTTTTTTAAAGTAATTAATATCACAATTAGCAGCTTCATTTTCACGCCATGCTAATTCGAACGAACATAAATGAAAAAACTTTTTTTGTAACCCATCAGGATTATCTTCAGAATAGCTTTCTACCATTTCCATTTAATTCTTCTTTGGTAAACGCGTTAGAACCTCTTTTTCTGGTTTCAGGTTCAGCCTGAAGCTTCTTACGTTTTGTATCCCTGTCCAATCTAGCAAATTTATAGGTAATATCTTTAAATGGATCAATTTTGATGTTAAATTCTAGAAAATATTTTTCCTGAACCATTTGAGCAGTCGTATTCCAAAGTGTTTTCACACTAGCTTCAGTATAATCAGTTCCATCTCTTTTTTTCATGATAAAACCATAATCTTCAAGAATTTTTGCTATAACTTGTTCAGTAGTATCCTTTTCTAACGTATAATTACGTGCGTCCAGAAACATTCTAAACTGTTCCCACGCTGACTTTTTTGTCTTCATTGTATTTCGCGGTATACTTTGCTTAATTGTTCTCTCTATTTCATTTATTGTATTATTTCCAAATCTTGTATTATTCATGTTATTAATACTTATTAAAATTTTTGAAACAGTTTTAATAATTTTTAGACAGTTAAATAATAGTTATTTACGTAACTAGTTATGAAAAGAGCGATATTGTTCAACAAGCGTAATATTTGCCAAAACAAGCGCAAGGGAGTTCTGCAAATTACGCGAGTTGATCATAACTCTCTTCATAACGTGTTTACGTACAACTTTTCTATCTAATTCCGCGCTTTTATAATATTTCATAAAATCTTCAATTACAATGGTAATATTAAAGTGGATTCAAATGGTGTTAAAAGCATTGTTACTATGAAGTATTCACCCAGAAAATTGACTTACTTTAAATAACTGTGTCCTTAATAATGTTGTTTTCAATGTTTATAAATATTAAAATACTATTGAATTAAAATTATGGGGTAATTGTTAGTTTAAATAATGAAATAATTGTCAGTTTTGACAGTACCTACCTAATAAATAAATTATTCTTTGAAACTTATGTAGTATCTCTATGTTGAAACTGAAACAGTTACGTAAAGTTTTTACATAACTACTTTTCCTAACTGATATATGAAGGTTATGAAAAATGTGACGTTACCTAACGTCAAGGAGTGACTTAAAGTGTCACATTTGATAGCGGAATTAGATAAATAAATAAACAACTTAGTTTCCTTAGAAACCACTAACAAAAGATTTTATATTGAATTTTATCACAGAGTGATAGAATTTTATACACATAGATTTGATATATTAAACGTCAAAAAATTGCCACGACAAGACAAAAAATTGCCAGTTCAAAACCTTCAAATTTTGTCAGTTATCAATTTACTCTAGTGAAATAGTCAATACAATATTATACATCAAGGTGGTGAAGACTATTATTATTGACCGAGCACCAAAATTATTTCGCGAAGAGCTTTGCCCAGAGCGGAGTAAGGTGCGAGGCTTATACTAGTCTTGCATTACAGCCTTTTTGCAGCAACTTTATGGCAGGCAATATAAATTGCATGCAAAATTGAATTCCAGTCTTTTTACATTTGAGCCTTATTTGTTGCAACTTTCCAAGATTTTTTTGACATTTGACATTATTATTAGCACATTAGATTTTTTTCGCCATTTCAAATGTAGATATTTCCAACGCTACACAAATCTCCGATAGATAATTTTAGAAATTAGGTAGTTTACAACCAAAACAAAATAATAATCTAAAAAATTTAAAGTATGGTTATGATTCTTCTTCTATTTTTTATAGCCAACACAATAATTATGTTGTCAAAATCTCAAATCACTAAAAATACGTAAAGTTGCGCGTGAATAATCTTCAAAATTAGAATTATTTCTATATTTTTCAAGCCTGAAAGTTGCAGTGAAAATGGCCGAAACGCATGCGCAATTATTATTCAAAAAAGGCCAGCAATTAAATTGCTAGCAATTTCTTTAAAAAGGCTGTAATATAAGACTAGTATTATAAATGTCTTCACCACCATGGTGTATATACAATTTTTACCACTACTAGCCAAATTTAAGACAAAAATTAAAAATAATTCACAAGCGCACCACGAGAAGCGTTTACCTCGTCGTCTGACTGACAAGTACACTGTCAGTTTTCGATATATTATGAACGTACTCGTTATGTCATCAGTCATTTTTGGTTGAGCGCGAATTTTAAACTAATGGCATTTTTATTCAAATAATTTCATCTTGTTGGGTAATTTCAAGCAGCAAATATGTTAAAGACAATCTCCTGGGTATACAAAATAAAGTTTTTTAACTACTATTCCTGAATTCTCAAAATATTTGAATTTGTCCATTATTGACCTAGGTTAATAATAGAAAAAATTATTAACCACTAATAGAGAAATTCAAATTCTTAGTTGGCTAGAAGGATGCAATAATTGTCAACTTCACAGCTAGTAATGGTAAAAATGGTTTGGTCAAATATTTCTAAATTATTCCGGAAACTGGAAAGTTGAGTTGTTCTAGAGTTTGAAGCTCCAGAAGAGTATTCTGTCATTAGGTACAAGCTTAAAGTCAATAATTAGATCCCCCGGAAAGGTAACCGGTAGTTTGAGTCGAAGCGAGAGAATTTTTGTTGTCTTATTATTTCTTATTAGAAACGTCAAATCAATGCTTGTCAATGTCAATAATTGAGGAACGGAAATTTAACCATTACCTGAACTACAATCTTCACTTCATTCACTAATTATAGACGGTTTCGATAATTTTCCACACTCAAAATGTGTTTCAGAGCCATCGCCCATCACACCATTTTTCAAACCTTCTTTGTTTTTCAACTTTTCGGAAGATTCCGTAACTTTACCTTCACAAGAACCATTGGAAGCTTTTGCTTGTTTAGTCGTAGACCCATTATTCTTAAGTTTATTTTCGTAAACATCTAATGACTGTATCAAAGTTAAGGCGGTAGATTTCTTTTCTAGTTTGCCATCTGAAGTTGTTTCCTTTTTTTTGCCGGGTAGTCTGCAAATAATTTTATACAAAAATCATAAAGATAAAAAGTTTGGAACCTAAAGCGACGTGAACACTGTTCAATAATTGGTAGAGTTTGTTCAACTATCCTTTGCCGTTACGTCATACATTGTCCAGCTTGCTCTCTCATTCATGAAATGGATGAGACGGAATTATGACATCATTAACGTATTTCTCATCTAAGGTCGACATAAATTTCATCTGTTACTTTTGACAGTTCAGTTGTCATATTTTGAAAACAATTCTTAACATATGTCATTGATTATAATTTTGAGGTTAAGTGTAAAATAACCATTCAACTAATGTAAGACATACGTAAAACAGCAGAATACCGATTATGACGTAACGGCAAAGGATGGTTGAACAAACTCTATCGAGTATTCTAGTGTCGAATCAAGTGATACTTGAAATACTCGTCATACTAAGCAAGCATCACAATTTTCCAATTTGACATTTAACAGCTGTATTTTTGAATCTTCCTTTACTAATACACTGTATTTAATCGCATATATTTATCACCCAACGATTTTATCCAATGTCTTGCATGTAAGAAATAAATAAGTGTATAAAAAACAAATAATTATAACTATTATTACTATATACGAATGCGCGGCTGTATCGAAAGTTGAGTGTGACAGTTGACATAAGGTAACGTTGGTTACTTTAACTTGATTCAAATTGAACGACATAACTCGTTCAGTGTTCAGTGTGCCCATTGGCTAATAATTATCATCGAGATATTGTTTTATGAACAAGAGTTTGAAATAAAGAGTTTACAAACATACAGGGTGTTTCATTCGATTTTTTATACTCTTTCCAATTATAAACAGCAGTTTAAAAAAAATCTTTATATAGGGTGTTGTTTTTAGGAAAGACGAGTTTTGAAACTTTTTGTCAAGCCGGATCTGCATTATCTTTTTGGAGAGCCTTTTGATGGAGTTTCTAGGTAATGGTTATTACGTGTACCAAATTTCAATATAATCTACAGGGTAACTCGGAAGTTATGATGTTCGAAAGAAATGGGATAAATTTACAAAACACCCTGTATCTCGGTTATAAAGTGCAGAAGGTACATTGAATATAGGTTTTTGGAAGCACCAACGTGATCCCCATCTACAGTTAAAGTTAGGCCCTTTCCCAATGGAACACTCTGTATATTTCAAAGAGTTCCCTCCGATTAGCATGTTTTCTATGAGGATCCTAGAATAATCCACCAGAGACCGCACTACATGAATTTCAGGTAAATAATTAGAGCCGGTTGTGTGAAATAAAATTTTATAATGGAAAGTAAAGGTGGTTATCTAAGGGATGACAAAGATAAGGTATTTTAATCCCACCTATATTTGATTTTAATTAATTTTGTTTCAACTAACTTTGAAGAACTCAGGCTTTTTTTATTAGCCGCTGATCTTTTTGTCAATGACTCATTATGTCCTTCTTGTTGTCCTCGGACCATCGAAGTAATAATGCCTCTTTCAGCTCTCTTTTTTTTTGTTAAAGCTACCGAACATCTATGTTTTCTAAATTCGTTATTAACTGTATTTTTGACGGGCATTTCCCATTTCAAATCCGGTTGACTATCCCTTTCGAAAAATTCTATTTCACCAGTGGGCAGCATCATCGAGACTTGTTTGTTAATTGCTGTATTAGATCTAAAAAAAATAAGTAGTTGATCACCATTTTGTTTTGTATGTTAATTTTAATTTTTAGTAAATTGCCTCGAACAAAACGTAACCTCAATAAAACATATACCATTGAGCCACGGCAATACGTTAGTTTGAAGGAAAAAGTTTACAAACAAATTTTAAAAAGTTCCCTCCAATTAGCATGTTTTCTATTAGGATCTTAGAATAATCCACCAGAGACCGCACTACTGTAGGGTACATGGTTTCCAGGTAAATTATTAGAATCTATGCGGCATTGTATAAAATAAAATTTGATAATGATGATGATTTCAATTAATTGATTTATCTTTTAAAATAAGACAGATTTTAAATATATTTGTTTCAACTAACGTTGAAGAACTCTGGCTTTTTCTATCAGCCGCTGATTTATGTCCTTCTTGTTGTCCTCGAAGTATCGAAGTACTAATGCCTCCTTCAGATATTTTTCTTTTTGTTAAAATATCCACCGAACTTCTAGGTTTTCTAAATTCCTGATCAACTGTCTTTCTAACGGGCATTTCCCAACTCAAAACCGGTTGACTATTCCTTTCGATAAATTCTATTTCACCAGTGGGCAGCATCATCGAGACTTGTTTGTTAATTGCTATACTAGATCTAAAAAAATAAGTAGTTGATCACTATATTGTTTTGTATATTAATTTTTAGTAAAAAGCCGCGAACAAAATCTAACCTCAATAAAGCAATACGTGTGACGTTTCTATTATTCAACATTATTTTTGGACAAAACAAACTATACAGGGTGATTTATTAAGAATGTCCAATCACTGAACTGTAGATTCTAGACCTCAAAATATGATGATTCTGCTCAACATGCCATATTGCTAGTTTCCGAGATACGAGGTGTTCAAAGTTTAAATTTAAATTTTGATTTTCGCAATAATTTTTTATGTTTTCACAATTTCTCTTTGAAAATAGGCAATTTTACGTTTTTTGGCATGAGGATTCATAATTTGCACTCTAATTTAACATTGCTAATAGAGGGCGCTAGTTACACTTGTTTGTGTTAATTAAATCAGAATAAACTTTTTTTGGGCTGAACTCACAACTAAAATAATAAAAAAATATTAAAAAGCGTTAAATTCTACAAAAAAAAGTTACTCTTCTTTGATTCGTGTAACTCAATCGGTTATAGAGTTATTTGCTTCTAAAAAGTTCAATAAATTTGAATTTTTTCATCAAAAATTTAATTATTCCTTAAATATGTAACAATAACAAATTTGTAAACAAAAATAAAAAAACTTCAAAGCAAATGCTCAAAATGCCCACCATTTACTTCAATACACTTTATGATCCGCTTTCGTAAAGATCTCTTAGGGCCGGTTGTAGATGTCACAGGTGAACGTTAGTTTAACTGAACTGCCAGTCAACTTTGAACCGAGTTCATTTTGGTTTTCGTTGTAGAGTGCAAGATCAACATTAGTTTGGTTGAACGCCGTTCAGGTCACGTTGGTTGCACTGAACTACGCTTCTCATCTAAAATTTTAATGTCCCATGCCAAACTTGATCGTCGACTGACAGTGTTGATTGATAATTATCAGGTGTATGTGGTTGTAAACAAAAAGGTGGTGGTTGTTGTATTTTGTGTGGAAAATTAATGGAGAGAGCAAATAAAAAATGATTAACAAATTTCAGTTCGAAAGAAGAGAATATTTTAATATCCTCATGGCCTTATTCTGTACAAAAATGTTAGCGGTAACAGCGCTGTAAATCTTCAAGGTCGAGAGATGTTACGAAAAAGCTATTCTGTACGCTTTTGATGTAACTTACATCGATGTACCTATAATAACATTTTCGCTGTTAAGATAACGCCGACCAAAATATTCGACGTTAGGAGTGTTTTGACACTGTTTGTTATAAGTTGAATATTGTAAATGTTCATGAAATGAGTCAAAATGAACATCAATATCATCCCATTTTCCAATATCGAAACAAAAAAATAAGCCAAATTTTAGAGTATACATTGAAAAAAATTTTAGGAATTATATGCGTATAGAAAGAAAAATCCGTTTGATATACCGTAAGACCTTTTCATTGCCTATTACAGGCTAAATAAAGAAATTAATTTTATACTTAGAGCCACATTTAAAAAATTCAGGAAATGCAAACGCCATACATTTTTTAAATAAAAATGATAAATAAATAATTTCTCTAAAAAAGTCTTCTTCCTTCTGGTTCCTTCACCTCTTGCTTTACATAATCGGACCAATAACTTAAAAATTAGGTAAATTCTACTACACAACATAATATCAGTAAAGTTAGCTACGATGTAATATTGCGCTCTCAATAATTTTTTTACATCGGGTGGTTCAGAATACGATTTTTAACCGCGCTGTTGAATTTGATTTAACATTGCGATTTTGACTACATCGATTGCAAATCTCACAGCTCGTTTTTCTAATCGAAATCTACATTTAAATTCAATATCAGACCATATTTCAAAATGACTGGGTCTATTTCTAAAGGTTTGCGGTCTTCTAGGATATAAAAAACCATTCAAAATTTGTAAAAAATCTTCATAGTCGGTTAATTCTTCTAATAATTCGTTCATTTTGATTAAAATAATGAATTATCAGTTATTCAACCTCACTTTTTAAGGTTAACAACTCAACGTCAAATGCCAAATCCCTCTTGAACCGCCTTTGAACGCCCTTGGAGGACCGTTCACGTAAACTTCTATTTGAACCACAGATCAGTAGTGACTGACGTACTTACAACAAAAATTTGCAATTAAACTCGGTTCAACGCAGAACCACAGTTGAACTATGCATCTACAACCGGGCCTTAATATCAAAAAATAATCCTTGTCTATTATTTTTAATTACATCCGCGGCTTCTTCTATTTTCCGTCGCAGTTGTGGAAGAGAAGTAATTTTTTCTTTGTAAACTAATGCCTTCATTTGCGATCAAATTGAAAATCCAAAGGATTGAAATCAGGGCCTCTTGGTGGCCAAGCAAACTCACTTCCACGACCAATCCATCGATGCGGAAACTGTTCCGATTTGACATAAATATCGAAGTATTTTTGGCAAAGAATTTTGAGGTAATGGATGTATTGAAAATTAAGGAAAAATATACTTAGAGTTCTCATCGAATAAAAACTTTGAAATGCTAACCAAATTTTGTTGAAAAAAATACGAATCATGAGGTAATTACACATATTAAGCAAAGTTTGAGCCCTTGTAAAGAATTAAATATGGATTAAATGGTAAAGCTAATTGATAAGAAGTCTAATTTGAAGCTTTATGAATACTATATAAAAATCTCAGAATCCTCAAATTACTTATGACCGTACAATTCCTTATTGAAATTCGGTTGCTACCACTAAAATATCGGATAAAAATCCATCTCTCGCTTTTCTATACTTCTATGACTGACATTGTCTCTCTGCTTCGGTAGTCGCGTGCCGTTCCATTGTTGATACAACACTCGCCGGTCTCGGCGGTCTCCCAGTTCAGTACTGACGAAGCTTATAGAGTAGTACGTGAACCAAAATCCGCTTGGACTGCTTGGCTACCTACATGTTGCGGAGCTTTCATATTTCTAATAAAATTTTCGTTATGTGAACTTAAACGTGAGGACGTAGGGAAACAAAAAAATATACAAAGCATAATTGTGCAAGGTCGAATTTGGTAGATGACCCTTAAGTATTGACGAACTTGTAAAGAATAATGTGGTGGTGCTCCGTCGTGCAAAACCACATATTTATCTTAAAGCGGTAGGTATATCCTCTAGTAATTCGTGTAAATTTTCTTGAAGAAAATCTAAATAAAGAGGTACATTTAAATTGGTTGGCAGTTCAAAAGGACCTATTAAATACCCACCACCACACCACCACACCAAATGTTAACCTTAAACTCGTGCTGAAAATGTGTTGCCCTCATAGCATGTGGATTTTCAGAATCCTACAAATGATTATTTTTATAATTAAATACTCCTCGTCTGGTAAATATTGCCTCATCATATTTTGTTTATCTAGCAAAAAATGGGCAAATTGTAGACGCTTAGGTAATTCTTGAGGTAATAAATTCTGAACAGGAGTGTAATGATGTGGATGCAATTTTTCCCTCTTCAGTATGCTAAAAATAGATAATTGGCTTATACCTGTTTGCAGACCTAATCGGCGAGTACTGATATCTGGATTCTCCGTAACACAAATTAAAATTTCATCTTCTTCATCGGCAGTGATTTTTTTTGTAGCACTGTGCTCAGTTTTAGAGCGTAAAGACCCCGTTTCACCTAAGCGGTTGTAAAGATTTCGGTACAGTTTGATATTGGGTTGCCTTCGATTTGGGTATAATTGTGAATATCTTTGAGCCGCAGCTGGACCACTATAATTTGACTGAGCCAACACACAAATCATATCGCACATCTCATTATTGGAAAAATCGTTATGCCTACGCATTAGGTATTTGTTATTTGAAGTAAATGGTCTGCATTTTGAGCATTTGCTTTGAAGTTTTTTATTTTTGTTTACAAATTTGTTATTGTTACATATTTAAGGAATAATAAAACTTATTATGAAAAAATTTAAATTTATTGAACTTTTTAGAAGCAAATAACTCGATAACCGATTGAGTTACACGAATCAAAGAAGAGTAACTTTTTTTTTGTAGAATGTAACGCTTTTTAATATATTTTTATTATTTTAGTTGTAAGTTTAGCCCAAAAAAAGTTTACTTTGATTTAATTTAACACAAACAAGTGTAACTAGCGCCCTATATTAACAATGTTAAATTAGAGTGCAAATTATGATTCCTCATGCCAAAAAACATGAAATTGCCAATTTTCAAAGAGAAATTGTGAAAGTATAAAAAATTATTGCGAAAATCAAAATTTAAATTTAAACTTTGAGCACCCCGTATCTCGGAAGCTAGCAATATTTGCAAAAGACATGTTGGGCAGAATCATCATATTTTGAGGTCTAGAATCTACAGTTCAGAGATTGGACATTCTTAATGAATCATGTTAATTAGAATAGTAAAAGGCAGGGTTTTTCTGCTGATCAGCAGCTACCTCTTGCGCTTTTTGTACCTTCCAGGCATAGCTTTACAAAATGAAGTTATTATTATCGATGCTGAAAGCACTAGCATCACCAATTCTGCAAGCCTTCATAATCAGATCAAATTACTCTGATGATACAAAACAGCTTTTTAGTGATTGAATGCGACACTAACCTAGTTGAAAACTCCCGGGTATCGATGGATTTAAAGGTTTCAGTGTCAGCATTACTTATCAAAGATGATTTCGGAGCAACATATTTTATTTCATCCTCAGATGTCTTAACTACACAGTCTTCATAATCCGTTTCTCCCTCGCAAATACATATAATTTCATTTTTAGGTAACCCCTTTTCAGGTAAGCCCTCTTCAGGTAAGCCCTCTTCAGGTAAGCCCTCTTCAGGTAAGCCCTCTTCAGGTAAGCCATCTTCAGGTAAGCATTCTTCAGAATATGTTTTTTCCGATTCATCTTCGCCAATAGCATGAAATAATCGTTCTTGTTCTTCACCCAATGAGATGAGGCGATCTGTCTTTTTTTCTGTCTTGCGTTGGTCTGTTCGTGCTAAAAATTATTTAAAGAATACGATCGCAACAACATTGAAATCGGAACTTAGTTTCAAAAAGTATAATGAGTATTTTTGAGAAAATTAAAAGAAGACGGAACCAAATTATTGTCCACCGGATAGAGGGCGTTTGTAAATGGCGGTCGATTGAGCATGACATTCCCGTTTCATTCAAATCTTGAACACAAAGAGTTTTCTAGACGGTTTTTGTGCATACACATGCCAAAAGTGCCCGATTAGTTAGTCGGTGAACACATACTTTCGTACTTATTAAAAACATAATTAATTATTACAAACTCTAACTGCACAATTGCACATTACGCTATATCAAACTTTCGGAAGATATTAGGTACTTACGTAAACGTTTTTTCTTTATAGAAGCAAACTTCTTAGTAGTTAAATATTTGACGTTTTGTTCCTCTTCTAATCTCATTTCCTTGTCACTTGATGTTTTTATTATATTTTTAACTGAATTGCACATGCTGCATCGTGATCTTGTATTCATCTGGAATCATGACAGTGGTATTATGATTTTTGGAACTTTAGTTCTTTACGCCAGGTTATGTTTGAGCGACCAGGGGTCGCGACGCAAAAGATCTGACCGTTACGCGTTACGTTACGCTGCGTTATGTTACGTTGCTTCGTTATGTGTCTTGCTTGCGTGCTTGTGCCTCCTTAGTCTCTCTCTCGTTTACGAAGCAGCGATTCATAATAATAAATATGCTCCTGCCGGGATTCGAACCCGGGCCGCCCGCGTGCAATGCGAGCATTCTAACCACTGAACCACCGATGCTATATTGAAATTCAATGCAAAGCTGGTATTCGCAGTGCTAGTGATCTACTTGAATTTGTTCGGATAAATTTTTACTATTATTTCCATAATTTTTTTTTGCGCGATTAAGGGGTCTGGCTACTTTTCGAAATACAGGGTGTTGAAATTTTGAAAACTTGAATGTTTTAATTCGATAACTTTAAAATGGATGGATACATTGATTTGACATTTGGCAGGTAGTTTTTAAATGTAAAAGGGCATATTTTGAAAGAAATTGTAGTTTGTGCAACTAGTGTGGATATGATGGCCATATCGCACGAGGACGAAGATGGAGCACGACGCCGTAGGCGGAGTGCTCAATCGTTCAAGTGCGATATGGACAATCCACACGAGTCGAGCAGCATATTTTTTCTACGACCCACTTAGGAAAAAATCTAGAAAATAAAAATTTCTATAAACTGTAATACTTATAACTTCAAATTAAACATTTTACAATTCAATTTTATGTTTCCACTAATTTTGTGGTAAACATACAGTTCTTGAAAGACCAATTTGTATAATGCTACGGTTTCATTTTTTAAATATACGATGCTGTTATAAGTAGATGTTGCCAGTCGGACTCCCTCATGAAGGGTACCGTACCATTATCTATAATAATGAATATTCTGCTAAATATTTCAAACGTCTACCTGTTGTCGTTATTAATATCAAGCAGAATGATTATTTAAAAATAAAATTAACAATAAAAAAAAATTCCTCGCGGGGAATCGAACCCGGGTCTACCGCGTGAGAGTCTGGTGTGCTTACTACTCAACCATCAAAGAATATGCAAATTGTTTATCTATAACGTCAGATGTATTACATAACTTTTGCTTAAAAGGAACTAAAGTTCCTACCGTGTGTCCCGCGACACGTTCTACCTTTTTTTTTTAAATTGTGTTTATAGTTCACAGAAGTCTTAAGTCTCTCTTAGGGCCAACTGCACCGCTGCTACTTAAGCATTTAAGTAGGACTTAGGAAATATGTGTAACTGTACCGCGCCGTAAGTCGTTCTTAACGTAAGTCGAAGTGTAGGTTCTACTTAAATCCTACTTATGTGAAAGTAAGGTTATGTCTTGGTACTTGTCAGACAAAATTATCATAATGTAGAGAGGTTAGTTTATAAAATCAAATAAAATGGAATTAATAATGGATATACAGCTTTTTGATGATCTTCACTGAATGGAATTAATTGAATTTGGTGTTCCCATGAATATAATTCCCAGACAAGATTTTGATAACACCCTATCCGAATATAAAGAATATGAAGAAACAGTCAGATTACTTCTACTACTACTACTAAATGTGCAGGAGAGCCTTGTCCTGGCTTAAGCCAAGGTTCCGGCACTGAGGCCACTGGCCGGCCCATTGTGTCATTCCTGCTACCTAGACATCCATGAAACCGAGCCCTTCAATAAAGGCCACAACCTTTTTCAATGGATGTCTGCTTGTGTCTCCAGGGGCCATAACAGGGACTCCGAAGATTCGCCTGCGTAGTACAGCCCAGTGTGGACACTCTAAGAGAACATGGACTGACGTTTCGTCAGTCATGCCGCAACCCCTACATAGGGAACTTTCCTCTACTCCTAGGTTGTGGAGGTGTTTCCTCATACAGCAGTGCCCTGTTAGGAGTCCTGCTATCTTCCTTAGCCTACTCCTTTGTAGTTCAGTAGCTGCCCTGGCGTGTCCATCAGTCCATCCCTTCAGTAGAAGTTTGGATTGTCTAGCACCCTGCAGAGCATTCTAATGAGCGAGGTGCTGATTCCTCAGCCACTTCTTCGTCTCCTTGCGTATTTTTTGTTTTGTTAGGCCCAGTGTCGGGCCCGGGCCGCAGAAAGAAGCTGCCGCCCCTTCCGCAGCCAGTGCATCCGCCATCTCGTTGCCTTTAAAACCAGAGTGTGCTGGAATCCATTCTAGACGCACAACGTTCCGCCTTGCAAGATTAGCAAGTCGTTCTCGACATTCGTCAGCAAGTCCTGAGTTGAAGGTATATCCACTCAGGGCTTTAATTGCTGCCTGACTGTCGGAGTATATGGTTATGCGTCGATCCACATAACCTCTGTCTAGGTTTATCTGCGCACATTCCAAGATAGCATATATCTCGGCCTTATATGCAGATACACCATCACCCAATGGTACACAAACTTGTGTTCTTGGGTTCCTGGAGTAAATTCCAGCCCCTGCTCTATCACCGGAGCATGAGCCATCTGTGTACCAGACGGTCCCATTAGGCTGTGTATTCCTCTCTTTTCCCCAGGACTCTCTATTCCGGATCATGGCCCTGTATGGGGTAGCGAAGTAGTACTTACGCAGGCATTCATCATCCGCTCGAGCCAGAACTGGAATATCTTCCAGGAGCCGGAGCTTCTTGATGTGCCTGCACTCTTCCCCTCTTCGCTCGTATACCAGCCGTTTCAAGCACAGGAAAGCCCTCCCCGCCTCAGCCTCGACAACATGGTGGAGAGGCCGAAGACCAAGGATCACTTCCATCGCAACAGTTGGTGTATTCCTCATGCAGCCAGTTGCCCCCAAACTGACCACCCTTTGAAGGAGTGCCAGCTGCGATCTAGCCGTGACCAAGGTTACCCTCGGCCACCAGACCAGAGCCGCATATGTGAGCATAGGCAGCATAATCACTCTATCGTTTTGGGGGTCAGTCCCCACCTCGGACCAATGGCTCTCCTACAGGCCCAATACGTGTTTGTCACCTTGCTTAGGCGACTATCAAGATGAGCCTTCCATGTCAGTGATTTATCAAGGATCACTTCTAGATACTTCACCTTTTCAACCACCGGCAGTGATACTCCATAAAGATTTAGACCCTCAGGTCTTATACCTCTCTTTTTGGTGAAAGCAAGTCCGTGTTCGTTACACCACCCATGTACCCTATTCAGAGCCCTTTGCATGAGGTCCCTGAGAACGGTAATGTGCCTTCCAACAACAAGGACAACGATATCATCGGCATACCCAATCGTTAGAAAGACCTCACCGTTTAAAAGGGTTATTAGCTCGTCAATGACTTTCCATGTGGCCTCTACTGTACGGTTGCACAACATGGCCCCAAGCCAGTGAGTGATCATTGACTCTATTCCATGATTTGCCGCAGCCCTACACATGGATCCTACAGGGGTGCTGTCAAACGCCCCTTGTATATCCAAGAAAGCTCCCAGGGCGATCATACCATTTTCCATTTCCATTTTTACAATAGAGATTTATACTAGGTATGATTATTCTGGGAATAATTTATACATAACTTTATACATAATTTATATATTTATATTTATAATAAGAATTTATACCTAGTTTAAAACTAGTTGGTTTCATGATGGTTTTTTACACCGGTATAGCAATTCTTGGAGTAAGAATTGCTATACAGGTGTAAAGCATCGTAAAACCAACTAGTTTTACGCTAGGTATAAATTCTGGTATAACTTTATTCCCAGAATAACCATACCTAGTATAAATATCTATTGTAAAACCGGCCCTTGGAAGAAGAAACGGTGCAGTTGGCCCTAAGGCTGCTCAAGGTTTGTAATAATCAGTAGTGTACCTAGGATGAGGTAAGTCAAATGTCAAATGATCGAGAAAAAATCTCAGTAATTGAGATAAAGTATCCTAACCTTAATATCGTCCAATTTCGCGCTTTGAATTTCTTCAACAATACCCTTCCACAATTTTCTGTATTCATCGTGTGCCGCTTTTTTCGCAGCTTCATTCGAGTCATCCAGTAATTCCTTTTTTATTTTGTTTTCGGCGCGTTTCTCATTTTCCTCAGCATTCTTCGTTATAATACAAGTTTTTACCGGCTGCAAATTTTTTTCCATGACAGACTTCCAAAAAGCTATACATTTTTCAGTTTCCTTTGAATTCGTATTCTCATCGAAAAAAAAAGTCTGAAAAAATATATACATATATTATATTTGAAGCATTGCCGTCCAATATACTTGTAGTGTGATATGTTCTAACCAACAAAATTTTAAAGCGTTACGCTACTGACTTGAAGTCGAATGTTAATTTTACAATATGGCGCTGGTTTTGACAACAAGTTCTCACATTCAACTGCAACTTCAAATGGGTTCTTCTTACGTGAAACGTAGTCTACATTATAGCATATTAAGTATCAAGAACGGTAAGGGTATTTTACCGGTCGACAGCAATTTTGCTGGAGACCGGTATTACCCTAAACGTTCGAGATGCTTATACCATTTTTTGCGCGATCGTATTGAAATATTCGAATTTCGAATAAAAGAATTTAAATTTCTTCGAAATGAACGAAATGTCAAAAGTGACATTTAAACTTCTCGATCAGTTTAAAATATTATTTGCATTTTGGTGAAATTGTTTTTATGCTATTTATTACTTTTTACATTGTTCTGTTTGGTTCTAATCATTAAAATAGTATATTAAAGTATAAGTGGATATTAAGGTCTTTAAAACACGCGCGATTTGTTGTTTTAAAGACCAGTTATCCACGAATACTTTACGCTATTTTTTTTATTGGTGCACTTGCTAACATTGGTAACATTGGTAACTTATTGACTTCCTTTTCATTGCATTCAGTTATCTGCTAATTAAAAACAGATATTTAATATATATTATAGTGATGTGTATGTTCTAATCTATACGAAACAGAACAGGAAGTTTTACATGTGTCAGAATACCCGTCTTACATCTAAATAATCTACTAGATATACGAGAAATCGACTTATGATTATGCGTGGCTGATTTCTTCATCAATCAAGGCATATTTAATAGATTTGGAACACGACTGTTAACTACTTTTTCGGAACACACCCTTTAGTAACTAATCTGGTAACTTTTAGTGGTGTGGGTTAGGCTTTTCTAATTACTTCTCCTGGTTATTAAATACAACAACGAGAAATGGAAATCATAGATGGATATAAGAACTAAATGTCAAATGGTTGAATTCGTGATGTATATGATGTATACCTTGCGTTGTCATGAAAATGAGAAAAACATAAACTTATTTGTATTTTAATGCAAGTTCAACCTTATTGAGTTCTGTGAATGTCAATGGTATTAATTTAAATACAATTTGCTAAGATTTGAAATATCGAAATATTAATATTTCAAATAATACCAACGGCACTTTCCATTTTAGTTTATAAATTTTACATTGTTAAATATTGTTCGAATGGAAGTTTTGACGTTACAAACTACTCCTGTCAGATCAATAATAAAAAATTGTCATTTAGACATGATTTAGACCATATATTTAATCTTCGTTTCTGGAGTTGTTGATGTTGCCACGGTAACTTTAAAACACGCGCGTTTTTTTAAAGTTCGATTTAAACACGATAGCTAAAATAGTTCATCAATAAAAGAAAATATAAATCATCTTATTTTTTTTGTTCTTTTGTGTAATGAATGAAGTACCTAATATATTATTTAGGAAACTTTAATGTATGTAGGGTTAAGACGTTGGTAAGTAATTTACTTACACTTACCGACGTGTTAGACTTAGAAACCAGTAAACAAAACCTACCGTCCTGACAACCGATGCTGTAAATAAACAAAAAAGATCGATCGCGCAAAAAAAAATTCTTAAAAAACCATACCTTGAAGGAAGATTCAGTCTTCGAACTATGTTCAGTGTGCATAGCAAGTTCTTCTGGTTCATTTTGAACAATATTTTCTTTGGACAGTCTCATTTGCTTGTTGAAATTAGCATTTTTCAAATAATAAATTGTATCACCTTTTCGTCTTATCTTTATTTGTCGGTTAAAATGCAATGAATCCTTACTTCGTTCAGACGAACAACTACTCTCGGCTAGACTTTTTTTTGTTGTTTCAAACTCCATTATTATTTAATAGTCTCTGAAATAAATAACGGATCGTTCAACCAAATATATTGATAAACTCACGTTGGGTTATTTTTAAGATGATTACTTTATAACTCTTTCATTCATATAAGTTTGGGATGTGTTTAACAGCCCAGACACGTGAACTGATACTTTGTACCATTTCCCATGTTATCTACATCCACTCCAAAAGCTTCGTGTCTTCAATATATGCTACCAGTTTGACTTGGGGGATTTTCAGTAGTTGTGATGGTTGTATTTTGTATTATTGCCGCTCCAAAGTGCTTCCGACTGAGTCCTTGTAAATTCACATAGAAGCAGAGTATGTGAGTAGGTGTTTCATCGTAGAGTTCACATTTTCTGCACATAGATTCACTTCATCAGGGAGCAGTGTACAGTCACTAGGTCGATAACTGTCTTCAAATGTGTCTTACCCAGCTTCAACAGTCTGGGTGAGAGTTCCTTGTCTACCTTATTCAGTAAACTCTTTGAATATGGAGGAGTCCTTGTGGCATCCTTCATTTGAGCTGGAGCTCCTGATCCAGCCAGTTTCCGACTTCCCCTCTTATGTAATCCTTTGTGATACCACAAAACGTCTCTTTTAGAACCTTCTTTAGCTAGCTGGCCTACCATTTCATTACCTGCATGGACCGGCACCCTACATAGGTAATAAAATTGTCAAATAACCATTTTGATTTGACATTTAAAGACGGATATTGATCTTCTAGTCCTGACAGATACGTAAAATATATAATATTTGCTAAATTATTCATAAACTCACGCTGGACTGATTTTATTATTATTACTTTATAACTCAATTTCATAAAATTTGTTAATAAGCACACTTTCGAAAATCTTCCGATTCTGTGTGACGAGAGTGCAAAATATTAAAAAAATATCTACTTACCGAATAAAATTACAACTGCAATTATTCAGTAACGATATCAAGAAACAAGAAACCACCCTTGACGCCACTATGATTTTCTATTTTACATTAAAAAAAACTTTAAATAAAAAAAGGTAAAAATGTCATGTTCCTTCCAAAGAATTTGATTATTTATTTATTTCATTTCATTTCCTTCAGTTTCCAAACAAAGTCAAAGCATGATTCACATGGAAATTTTTATGTCACGATATTTGCTTTGCGCATGTCGTCACTTTCGGCACAAAACAGTCTAACCTAATCTAATAGGTTAGACTGTTTTGTGACTTTCGGCAATAGAGAACTGTCAGTGCAAAACGTATTGTTCTCATTCAAAATATTATAGGGTTTCATTAAGAATATTGAGATATTAAAAATAGTTAAGTTTATACAAAATTAATTGCAAAAATTTATCTTTGATCAGCATGTCTAATCAAAGAAAAAATCGACAAGGGAAACAAACATTTGCTTCAACTATTGCACCTTTTTAGGCAAAATACAAGTCTATTACCAGAGCCGTGCAGTAGAGATAAATACTTCCTTTCCCTATACTCGCTTTTCAAAAATCGGAGTTCCAGGTACATATGCCATTGGATGGTCTGATGAAAAGGAGAGGCTGAAACATCCCCTTGGGTGTCAACACCAATTTAAGATCAGTAGAGATACCTCAGACAATCAAATATACTCCTGGGAAACTGCAACCCACAGTAGGACCTGTTTTGACAGATGTCAGATGTCCCAGTAGGACGATGACGACTCATTGGGCAGCTCGAACAGCAGTTAGTAGAGGAAGAAGAATGTGGATTCTTTGGAATTGAACAACACTAATGAAACTACTGGATGGAAGAGGAACACTCTCTAAACTGAACCCCCCGCAGATATGTTTATATTATCGTACATTATAAATGTACTTTTGATCTGGCATGTCGTACTGGAACACGCTGTACAAATTGCGACTAATTTGAAAATATGAGCTTTTAGGCTGACTACAATCGGTCAAAATGTCATTCAAATATCCTTGACCATTTACAAGATATTGTACTTTATCTATCGTACTAATGAATCACCCGGTATAACGTTAGTAAGTACTCAGTATGTTTTCTCTTATTTCCCTTCATTGCTCTTTTGTCTCTAAAGATAAGATATGTAGAACAGTACAAAACAAAATGCAAAAAACTCAAAACTAAATAAAGATTGTCATAAATTCATGCAAATACTAAACCCATGCAGTTAAGAAAATAAAAATACAGAGTATAAATTCTGTAGAACATATCCATCGATGATAAAAGTCCTGTAACAGAAACTCAAACAAAATTAAAAAATTCTTTAACAAATCGATGGAATCTCTGAAGCCAGTGAGAGAGTGTTAGTGTGCTGGAAAGGAAGCGCTGAAAAAAATGTTTAGTCCATAACTGCCAAGTATAGCCATTTTGCATGTAACCTCTTTGGGATCTACAATATTTTGATAGCCCATATTGGGCAACTATTTCCCCAACTTGTCATCCCATTCCATACCCATTCGACAAACGGAAAACACTTTGCGCACTCGCCCATCGGGTTGACTGCTCGTTTTGCAAGCGAGACTTACCGACAACCTAGGAACGAGCACTTTCCCACAGTGTGGTAATGCGTGCATCCGTGCAGGAAAAAGTCAATCGTAAATCACCAATTTGGAATACATGTGGCTTACTTAACAGGTAAATTGAAAAGCTTGCCAATGACTGTTGAAAATGAGCCAACTTGTAAGAGGAAGGGAGGAGAATATTTAGAAAAATGAGGAACGACATAGCTTACCTATGTCTTTTGAAAAAATAACCAACTTGCAACAGAAAGGGAGGACAAGATGGACATAGCTTACCTATGTCTTTTGAAAAAATAACCAGGTTGCAACAGAAAGGGAGGAAAATACTTAAAATAATTAGGATGGACATAGATTACCTATGTCTTTTGAAAAAATACCCAGCTTGCACAGAAAGGGAGGACAAGATGGACATAGGTTAACTATATCTTTTGAAAAAATAACCAACCTGCAACAGAAAGGGAGGACAACACAGAAAAATTAGGATGGACATAAATTACCTATGTCTTTTCTAAAAAATAATCAACTTGTTACAGAAAGGGAGGACAATACTCAGGAAACTTAGGATGGACATAGCTTACCCATGTCTTTTTTTAAAAATAACCTACTTGTTACAGAAAGAGGGGACAATACTTAGAAAAATTAGGATGGATATAGCTTACCTATGTCTTTTTTGAAAAATGATCAACTTGTTACAGAAAGGGAGGTCAGTACTTGGAAAAATTAGGATGGACATAGCTTACCTCTGCGTCTTTTTTTAAAAATAACCAACTTGTTACAGAAAGGGGGAACAATATTTAGAAAAATTAGGATGGACATAGCTTTATGTCTTTTCTAAAAAAGAATCAACTTGCTACAGAAAGGGATTATAATGATTATCACTTAAAGAGTCTCTACGAAATATCTCCGAAATTACTATACAATATAAATTTACTAGTTCGTACCATTGGGAGATGAAAGGGAGACTAAAAATAATGATTTTAGTTCATAAATATTGATTACCCATTTTTTCAAATCAGTTTATTGCTAAATAATAAAATCTGTTTTGCATGTAGTTATTATAATAACTTATTAAAGGCAGTGGAGTAGCTAGGGTAATCTGCGCCCTGCAAATTGCAAATTGATCCCCCTTGATTCAACTGTCGCAAACAGATTACGTTGTCAAAATGAATATTCTCAAGTGTTTTTCTTTCGACGAACTTATTGTCCCATTAAAGTATATAAATAAGACAAAATTGTTTGCTGAAGGACCGCTCACAAGCTGCAATTGAAATAGCAATTGTCAATCGCCAAAATCATGCTTGCCAACTGGTTGTGTGGTTGTGAAGCTCCAAAATTCAATCCAGCATACGTATTTGTGATACATTGGTTTACATCCAAATAAAATTAAATAATTAATTTTGGCGCCCCTACGGGAACCCCTGGGACATATGTCCGCCCTGTCAGAATAAAAATATAAGATGTTTCACTCCAGGGCGGTTTGATTCAAGTTGCTGTCCCAAACGGACGCCGCTCTCATAAATTATGTTTACGACTCGCTTTTTTGTCAATAACGAGACCGGTAGATACCAGATAAGTTCGAAAAGTTTATTTTATTTTAAGCTATACAGGGGTAATTAGAGAAATATATATTTAAATTAATAGGATTCTTCATCACAAAGGTTTATTTTTAAATGTTAATAATTTCTAAAAATGTTCGGGATATGAATTTGAAAAGGTAATTAAAAAATAAACTTTTTTAAAATGAATCAATTCACAGTTTTTATCCAACATCTTAGTAATTTTGTGATACTTATTGATAATATAGCAGATATTTATCACAAATTCAATTTAATATACTCATTAGCCACCAGAATAATAGGGCCACTAAATCCTAAATTTTGATCTTTGAATAACGAGTATTTTTTGGATGGACAAGGTTAAAACAGTAAAAAGAGAAGCAGCTGCAGGATACCTTTATTAAAAATTTTTATAAATGTTGTTTGGAGTTTGGTTTATCTGTTAAATTTAATCTATTGTCTTTCAACTCTTTCAATATACATTTGAGAGTAAAATATATACGGAGTCTGGTATAGAGACTGGCATAATATTTGAAAGGAAATTGATTATATAATATCCTTATTATAAAAATAAATCCGTAATTTTGTATTAGCAAATATTACAAAATATTTAGTGTTTAAGCTTTGCTATTAAAGAGAAAAATATTAATATGACTTTTTGCTCATTTCAACAATTAATTAATAAATCCAAAAAATCTATACAACATAAATATAAAACACGAACAGCCAATAAACACCGTTCTAAAATAACAAAGCTCGACGGGCGACGTCCCGTATAATAATGCAAATTAAATGCAAGTAAGGACGTAGCGACGTACTGTTCCATCCAAGTCACCAGACAGTCACCAGCGGCATCGGTGCTTTACGCGATAAATTCGAACGAGTGAAACATCTTATATTTTTATTCTGTAATCTTTGGTCCTGTTCTTCGCTAGCTACGCTTCTAATCAGAGGAAAATATGATACCACATTAGTTATATCGATCTAGATTTCAAAGGGCGCCATCAATATTTTATTTTTTAGCTGAAAATTGTTTTTCACTTTCGATTTTTTGGCGCCCCCTGCTGCCTAGCGCATAGAGTGACTACCTTTACCCGGGCCAGCTCAAATTTTATATAAAGTAATGTCATTCTTTTGAGCCCTTCAATCATCTCCCAAGTTTTTGCACGAGCTTCTGGAACAACACTTTGTATATTAAAAATCCAATCAAAGTTTTCATCATCGGTCCTGTTTTGCGTCTTAATTAATATAAATGTTATTATTACAGATAAGTACAACGAATGGAGATTGTTAGGTCAAGAAATAAATGAATCGTTTCTGTTCAGTTGGGTCCAAACAGATTGTCATGAAACTTCTCGAACTGGTGTAGGTGAATATAATTACGAAGAAAATACTCTTTCTCGTATTTATCTATTCCAACGGAAGGTCAATTGTGTACAAGCATCTCTAAATCGTGACAAAACTATTTTGATATTCGTTTTAAAAATAAAATATGAAAACAGTGATGAATTTATTTATAAAAGTTACTTACACAAAATCGGAGATCCCTTGGAAAGTACAATTGAAATTAGCGGAGAAAGTAAAAAGCAAACATTTGTACAGTTTTTAGATTTTAAGACATCGAATCAACCTACAAAGTTTTTACTTTTAACACATCAAGAAGGTGAGTAAAATTAAATTATTATTTAACGTATTTCTTATATTAAAGAGCGATTTATTTTGTCGAATTTAGTCCATCGATACTAGCAAAAGATATAGGTGGATTCATGTAAGCAAAAATTAAAACTTAGATGAATTTAAAACTAAAACTAAGAACATTAAACCATGTTATGTAATTTAAATGTTCATGTAAGAAACTATAGTATATTAAGTATCACGCGCACATTGCCGATGTGAGCTGAGATTAACTGAGATCTCAGTCAAAAAGAATACACCTATAATTAGCATTTTGGTGAAATTGTTTTCATGCTATTTATTACTTCTTTTTATTGGTGAACCATTTTACCTATTTAAAGCACGCCTCAGCATGTTTAAATCGAACTTTAAAAAACGCGCGTGTTTTAAAGTTACCGGGGCAACATCAACAACTCGAGAAACGAAGTCTAAATCTATGGTCTAAATCAGCGGTCCGCAACCCTGGGGTCGCGAAAGATATTTATGGGGTCGCCAAAAAAGTCAACAAGGTCCTGTACTTATCATATTTTATTAAGGGGAATCTATCGGCAGCGATTTGACAAAATATCGAAGTATTTTTGGCAAAGA
>CAJUYG010000069.1:472504-495435 GCA_910591675.1 Galerucella calmariensis | reverse complement strand
GACGAAGACAAGACGAAGACAAGACGAAGACAAGACGAAGACAAGACAATATTATTATAATATTATTAAGACTATAATATATAGATTTAAGACTATATGGGACTATATAAGACTATAATTAAGACTATAATATTATTAAGACTGACTCTGATATATTAAAACGATTAGCTGGATCTTCATTTTGTTCAATTTTTTCCATTTGTAGGCGACTATTTATATATTTTTAAATTTTCCCGCAATGACAGCCTGATGTCGGACATTTTTGGCGTTTGACGTTGACTTTGACGGGGAAGCCGAAGGGACGGACAGGGGATTATGGCGTGTAGATTGGGTGTGATGCTTTATGTACTATTAGTCTGATTATTATGAAGTAAATACAAGATATTACACTGCCAATTTGTGAGTGCCTAGCTGTATGAGTGCTTACTTTTTTTCCCTAATAGGTACTGCATTGTATTACTTTTTTTTTTCTCACCTGTCATTATTATCCTGTGTTTGTCCTTATCCTGTAATTGGGCTTGCCCGAGGATATTGTAATTAAATAAATAAATAAATAAGTAAATATTTAGTGTTAGTGTGTTTATTTATAAGCCATCCTACACATGAAATAATACAAGAAGTAATTAAAAACGTTTATTAGAATCTTTTTAAAACGTACAATTACTGGAAGAACCAATATCACTGAAAATATTCTTTACTGTAGTTACTTTCCCAAAAACATTTTTATTTCTTGCTATATTCACATATTTAATAGAATCCTGAAGCGGTAAACATCTTAAAATTTGCTCACTATCGTCTCCAAAATAACAGTTAACTTTTTTGTTTGCCGCTAGATTTTTTAATAACTTTGAATGGTAAGGTACTAAATTCAGTACACCACTGGGTAGTTTATTGCTCAACAAATTTAATAATGGTGCAGGATTTTCTGTTAAAAGAACGATTAAGGAGTTTCCTTCCAAAATTGAGGTTAATATCAAGGAAATGTTATTACTTTCTGATGCGTCCAATACGATAACTCCTTTGGGTTCTGTAAACGAAGTTAAATTATATCCTGATATAGTTGTTGAATAGTTGGTCTTCTCGGAGCGAAGCAATAATAAATAGACATCTTCGGTGGTCCAGTCCGCTTGGGTTATGCTAAAAATTTTAAATAAATAAATTTTGAATTAGTTTTTGTGTAGGTATATCATCTTACCCAAGCTGTAGTGAATTTTCAGCAAATTCATGGAATATTTTTCCTTTTTCGATTTTTGAAACTTTTTGCCAACTTGTTTGAGCTTTACTGGCCTTATTAATCAAAGAATCTGCATTAGAAACAGATGCTATATTTGAATAATGAGTATTATTACAATTTTTTGATGGTTCCAGAGATACATATTCTAAAAAGCCTGAAAGAGTGATGAAATCTAAGAATTTATTACTAATTCACCAGACCACACAAAATATTACAAGAGCAAACTTGGTTAATTTTTACCTTCTTTGCCTCCATAGCTTCCAATGCCACTTTCTTTGATTGGGGTAATAACGATTTCTGGTGACAAAACGTAGCTACCATTTACACAAATATTGCTAACCTAAAATTAAAATTTAAACTGTGTGCCATAGTTTTACAACATGTGGCAGTTCCAACCAAACGCGCCAGGAAGCAGACGCTATAGTGCTTAGGCGAGACGAGGCCGATGGCTGAATGCCACAAGGACGGAGGCCGTAGAAAAGAAAAAAAGAATAAGCGATTTTAATTTTTTGATTTGGGAATTTATAGCAAAAAATATAAATTTGCTTGGGGGCGAACTTGCTCCAAAAGTTTCTCACAAAGGGCGAATATGAAGTACTACTAACGGCAAAAGGGCGAACGTATATTTTTTTATATTGGAATTATAACCTCACTTATTTCATTCAGTAAACGGCCACTTGTGAATGTGTTTTCTTCCAAAAAAGTGACAATTATGAATAAAAGAACCGAAAGAATATTAAATTTAGCCCGCGATGTGGATAAAAACAAAATCAATATATTAAGTGACATAAAATTACCAGTCAAAATACCAAAAGTAGCTGAGAATTTAGAGGTTAAAGATGGTCTAAGTTCCTGTGAAATTTTCACAAGTCCAATTCCAGAAATTGAAAATGAAGAGGTTAGTAGTACAAAGCTTATCTGGAAAGAGGGCGAATATCCACAAAAAACCGTTTTTTTAATTAACTACTTGAAAATTTTAGTATTTTTTTTGTCATTTTAAGGTTAGTAATGAACATTTGAACTGCTTAACTCATCACTCAGTAGTTGGCTCTTAGAATCATACCGAAACAGTTTTCCTTCGTTTTCTGAAAACATCAAAATGGCGCTTTCGCCCTTTATGAAAAACACCATCGATATTATATTTAATACCCTTTGTAATTAATAAAGTTATTCGTTATATAAGTTGGTAGCAGATATTTGTGGCATCCAGGCAACTGTCGACCCATGCAACAAGCAGATACCACTCATATACCCACAAACAGAGATGCTATCAAATGACACCTGACAACACAGATTAAAGTAAATTCTTACCTTCAGTTTTCTTGTAACTTCGTTTATAACGCAACTACTTTCGGTCCAAATAGACGCCCACAAACCCTGTCTCGTATTATTTGCTAAATTAACGGCTTCATCTATCGACCTAAAAGCTAGGACAGTAACGACTTTAGCTGCATCACTCTTTGTACTTAAAGCATTGTGTGCCACTTTTCCTCCTATTAATAAAGTAGGGCTCCATGTGTTCGAACTCTCATCTACTTGGAATACTTCAATGCCTTGAAGTTTAGCTTGTTTGACAATTTCGTTCAACTCGCTGATACTTTCAGTTTTACTCAAATTAACAGGAATGTGAGTTGATCTAATATCAGCTGTTGATATTTCAAGAGTTTTCAACTTGGATTTTAGTTTATTTATAAATGTTGGGAAAATGTTTTCTTGAACCAAGATAGTGTCAGTTGTCCAAGGTAACTAAAAAAAAAATGGGAAGTTTAGAAAAGTGAAGTAAGATAGTAAAGGATACTTTACCATGCTCTGATAGCTCCATGATGATTCTATTACACTTTCTGATGCTGAATCTAGATCTGCACTATCAAATATTATTGCAGGTGTCTTGTAAGAAGTTACTAAAAAATTTGAACATTTAATTGTTAGACTTTGAAAGAAATTGGGAATAATCAAACTTACAAGTAAGTATTTTTTTATTCTGAGTGTTGATCCCTCGGTATGTTTCATTATTTAGGTCCAAGAATAAAGTGATAATTTCTACTCTTTCGCTATTTAGATAAGGCAGAAGTTCTCCATCATCTGATGGTATTACTCTAATTGTACCTTCAGGAATGCTAGAAGACATTTTATGTATAACACTAGATAAGATTTAATTTTCAAAAAAAAAAATTTACCCAGCTGATTGTGCAATTTCTTGTAATAAAAACGCTACAGGTGCTAATTGTAGACCTATTTGTAAAACAACACAGTGCCCAGAAGATAAAGCAGGAGCAAGGAAGAGTCCTAAATGAGCTAAATAATTATCGTTTGAAATTACCCCAACTGCAATACCTGTAGTAAAAGTGAATGAATTTTCAATATCATATAATCAACAATGCCTTAACTTACCTTGTGGTGCAAATGTTTTTTCCTTGGTAGTATATGCAAATGCTGCATAATAATGAAAATATTGAGATAATAGTGAGATAACTTTAGTTTTTGTATCTTTGCCCAATATTCCCCTAGTCAACATTTCTAACTGAACAAATAGATCAGCTTTTTTCTCAATTTGAATACTAATTCTGAAACATAATTTTTTTAATTTAAAGATATTCTATATTAGAAAAACTTACTGATTTAAAATTCTTACTCTGTCAGATGGGTTTAAATCTGACCATTTTATATTGATATCTTGTACTAGAATACTTTTAATGGTATCAATATCTGGTACATGAATTGTACATAGTTTTTCTTTTTTTACAGCACTGGATAATTCTGCCGGAGTTCCATTTGGCTGCTCTATTGAATTATCTATGTATGCAAAAAATGAATTTTCCTTGGTTTTTAGCCAATCCTAAAAAGCAGGTTTCAATGAATGTATGGCTATGATTTAATAGTGCCAAATTATACATACAAAAGCTGCTTGAGTGGTTTCGTTGCTACTTCCATATTCCATAGTTTTAAAAATTTGTTTAATTTCACTATTTTTAATACGAATTTTCTCGGCCATTGTTTCTTAGTTCCAGAGTAGAATATTTTATCAACAGATAACCCACTTCTAATCTAATTAATTATCACATATTTGTTATCACTGTTTTTAGTTTTTAACTATAGAAATAAGCAATATTTATTTCTTTATGATTTTCAGCGGCATTGGTTATTAGAGCTTACAGCTAACTCATTTTGGTGGATGTATTTTTCAAGTAGTGGCTGTATAATAAAATAAGAAGTAAATGACAGTGACAGCCAGGTGACAGCTGATATTGAGAAATAAATAATTCTCTGCTATAGATGGTTTTAAAACAGAGAATACACTTTAGTTTTTACTCGAAATGATCAATTTAACAAAGTATTGTCGTTCTTCAACTTTAATTCCTAAATTAAAACAGGTGTTTATAGGTAATACCAGTAATATCATCAGAAACGGATCATGTAGGACCTATACAAAAGCTTTTTCGCGGTCGCCACTTATTTCCAAAAACGCCAATGTAAGTTTTATATCAAAAGTTTATAAGAATATAAAAAACATATTTTTTTAGTTGGGAAATTTGGTTAGAATAAATACAACAACCGTTCCAATTAGATTAGGTTCAAATAATTCTAAAGGCCAAAAAGCAGTTGGTTATTGGTTGTTAACATGCAGTGGTATGGTGTTTGTAGCAGTAGTCTTAGGTATTTCATTCACATACTATGTTGTATTGTTTAGTATTTGTATTGTATTAGATGAGGTTATCAAAAAGACTGTTAAATGAATTTTAGTTGTATACTTTTTAATCTGTGATTTTCTTTTAATTTGATATTAAATTTGTTATTGAACATTTCTTGTTTTTCTATTTGATATCCTCACCTTCTACAAGTCAAGAATGTTGAGTAATGGAATTTCACTATTATACATAATATAGGAGGTGTAACAAGATTAACAGAATCGGGACTTTCCATGGTTACCTGGAAATTATTAGGCGAGAAGATGCCTTGGACTGAAGCAGAATGGCAAGAAGAGTTTGAAAGATATCAACAGTTTCCAGAGTTTAAACTGTGAGTTTTTCACAATCAATTATTTAGATTACGTTATGAAATGCCATCTACTGGTTGAGACATATTTAATAAAAAACCCTAATTTTGATTTAATGTATATTTTCCAAAACATGTATATTAATATATAGAAACATGTTCAAAAGCTATGATAGTCCATTGCTTGTCTAAGGCTCATACAATCCACTTCATCAATCTTCAATGAGTTGGTTTTGATGTTAATATCCTCTTCCAGTTGAATCTGTGTTTTTAAAAGATATCGTAAAGAAGCCTGAGCTTCGGCCATTTTCTGTTGTAACATTGCGCAATTACCTCTCAATTCAGACACTTCATGGACCAGAGCGATTTCAACCAGATCTTTGCACAGTTCAACTCCGGGTCTTTGAGCTCGATTACCTAACCTTAAAATATAAAAAAATTAAATTACTCATTAATCATTAAATACCTACTCTATACTTACCTAGTATGAGCCAGAGCCATATAACCTTCTTTCTCAACCAAAGACTTTTCCAACTTTGTTATAGTTCTTGTCATTTCGTTGGCTTGTCTCATAACTTCTGAATGCTGTACTTCCATTCTCATTTTCATATCTTTAATTTCTTCAATTCTCTTTCTGAACGCATTATTTGTAGCGTTACATTGCATATCCATATCGTCAATAGCTTGTTTTAGCAAAATGTCCACATAAGAACGAAGTTGTCTAGCACACGCGATTTCTTTGGCGGCTGCATACAAAAAGGAATAATGTATTTAGACTTTAGAACTACAATTTTTGCAACTGACCTTTATTGATGCTTTCTTGTGTGAATTTTTCCCATTCTTGTAATGTTATGTTTGCGGGATCTAATGGAGAAAATCCATGGTAAACGCTGAGGTTCAGGCTGGTATTGGTCAAAGTACAGTTTAAACCGTCAATTTTGAGTGTGGTACTTTTATCACTTAAATCGCGATCCATGAAATAAAATGTTGATCTTAAACGCCTTATCTGAAATTCGTACTTAGTAGTCATTTAGATATTCAACTTTATGTGGGTAATTTACCTGCTCGTTTGCTTCTTGTAAAGTTCTTGTCAACAAACTTATCCCACCTTCAATGACCGATAATTCTTTTTTCAATTCTCTCTCGACAATATCGTAACAAAAATCAATACCGATTCTACCTTCTCTTAGTATAATGCATTTTTTCACAATTTCCAAGCCATTTTTTTGACAAGCTTCTAAACAGTCTTTTATTCTTTCCATGTACATTTTCAAATTTTCTTCTTCGTTGCATACCTGTTGAAAATTATGTTGCACTATTAGACTTAGTTAATAAACGATAATTAAACACCAACCTCTTTCCTTTGTATACCTATCTCCGAAGTGATGAACTCAATATCCTTAATTTTTTCTTTCAAATTATGATCGACCTCTCTTTTGTTAAGATCAGTTCTATCCTGTACCTCATCTATGGATCTATCAGTTTCGGCTATTATAGAATCCGCTAATTTCTGTTGGTCCAAACATATTCTGTTTCTAAACGAGTTATTCAAATGCCATTCACTTAGTGTAAACTTTGCTGGTGGAGGTGGTACCACCACCAAGGAGTAGTGGTACAAAGCAGTTTGTTTTGGTTGCATTTTTTTGAAAATAAATGTAAGATTAAATACCAGACAAATATTTTAAAATAGAAAATGTTTGGTCGATAGTATTGTCAAAATTTGTTTTGACTTCGGTTGTCATTGGTGACAGTATCGAATGTAAACAGGGTGGTCGATAAAATAAATAAACCAGGTCGGGACTTGACATTTTTTTATAAGAATATTTTTCTTATTACAGAAAAAACCAAGACATGACTTTGAAAGAATTCAAATTTATTTGGTTCATGGAATACTCCCATAGACAATGGGGTAGAGCCATCGGAGCAACGTTTCTTATTCCAGCGGTCTACTTTTGGGCACGGGGTAGATTTCCACGTGGTTTAAAGATTCGTGTACTAGGATTCGGTACCTTAATAGGAGCTCAGGGTCTTATGGGTTGGTATATGGTAAAATCTGGTTTAGAAGACCGTTTTCACGGACCCAACGATGTACCGAGGGTTTCCCAATATCGATTAGCTTCACATCTTAGTTTAGCGTTTTTATTATACACTCTCTTTTTATGGTCAGCTTTAGATATTTTAACTCCAGCAGGAACAATAGCCGTAGCTAGTAAATCAATTATTAAAGCTTCTAGAAAATTTAGAACGTTAGCACACACTGCGAAGGGTCTAGTTTTTCTAACAGCTGTTTCTGGTAAGTGATAAAACGTTCTCTAATGATTTTTTAAATTTAGAATCATATTGTAGGTGCCTTTGTAGCTGGATTAGATGCTGGTTTGGTATACAATTCGTTTCCAAAGTTTGCCAACAGATGGATTCCTGAAGATATTTTAGCGTTCAGTCCAAAAATAGTTAATTTCACTGAAAACCCCACAACTGTTCAATTTGATCATAGGATATTAGGTACTACTACATTAAGTGTTATTACGGCACTCTGGTATATGTCCAAGTATAGGGTGTTGCCACCAAAAGCTTACAAAGCAATGACAGT
The DNA here is from genome assembly GCA_910591675.1 of Galerucella calmariensis. Taxonomy (NCBI): domain Eukaryota; kingdom Metazoa; phylum Arthropoda; class Insecta; order Coleoptera; family Chrysomelidae; genus Galerucella; species Galerucella calmariensis. Next base: position 487,618 of record CAJUYG010000069.1, on the reverse strand, counting down.
ATTAGGAGCTTTGGCGTATCTTCAAGTAAGTACATCATTTCGGAAAGTTCAGACTTTATAAATAGAATATAAATATTTTAGGTAACTTTAGGCATCACTACGCTATTAACTTATGTACCAGTTAGTATAGCAGCTTCGCATCAAACTTGTTCACTTGCAGTATTATCTGCCGCCGTTTGGTTAACCCACGAATTGAAGAGGTTACCGAAAATATAAAAAATGTATTGTTTTAATAAATTTTTTGTTATCAGTATTCTTTTATTTTTTTCCTGTATCTAATCTACAGGTTTAAAAGAAACTACAAAGCCCCTTTCAGTACATTAGTAGCCTCTTCTTTAGTCACATTTTATGTCGTATGTCAACAGTACGAGTCAAGGACACTTCTTTATTCACGTTCTATGATCTCAAGTGTCAACAGTCGAAGGCATGCCTAACCTAGGAATGTTGCCAGCCCTGTTGTTTTCCACCCGCATGTTGAGGTGCGCATGCGTTCATGCAGCCTTTAACCTTCTAGTCGATTTGAGTGAATGTGAGCTGATTAGCACGGTTAATAGGATACTGGGCTTACAACTCAGAGGTCGTAGGTTCGAAACCCGGTTTGGGCCTGGGTTTTTTGTTTTTTTTTTCAGTGTTTTATTTCTTATTTTCTGATATTTTTATACATAGTTACACTTTGATCAACCGGGTTTGGGCCTGGGTTTTCTTGTTTTTTCTAAGTATTCTATTTCTTATTTTTTGATATTTTTATACATAGTTACACTTTGATCTGTGTCAGATGGCCTGGAAGCGATAAATCTCAATTTTCTTTTCCCCTTTCTCAAAAAAAATATTTACCGAGAGAAAACCAGACGCAGAGCATAATATATTGGAAAGAACAGAATCAACACACAATTAGAAAAATATAAACAATTTCCTTTATATCTGGTCTGTGTTTCCTTTCATATCGTGTAAACTTGGTTGCCTACAATCACTTAACCTCATTTTATTTTCCACATTGGTTAAATGTCACTTTCTTGAAATTTGGCAACGTGGTATTTGGTATGATATTTATCCGCTCCTGCCCAACCCAACTGAAGGTGTGGTTAATTTTGGAGTTGCTGGGTTTAAATTAAACAGAAAAATCAATAACAAACTTTTATTATAATTATTTATGAATGTATTTACACACTGATATATCATTATAAAACTCTCAAAAATTATTTTTCAACGAGAAAGAATGCTTCACTTGTTATGTACGATCCTATTGCTTTGAAATTTTTATTAGGATTCTAAATTTCGTTTAAACCAAATCATGACTTAAACATTAACAAATCTCATGTCATCAGGTTTCTTGAGTGGACGTTTTCATTTAACACTTTTTAAATTAGCATCAGATTTGTTCTTGTTTCGTAAATAAAGTGATTTGGTATTTGATTTATTATTTTAATGGTCCAGTCTTACTATCTACAAGCTAGCATCATCATCTGGTTATTAATATGTTTGTGAAATTATATGATATGATTTATTATTTTCAACATACAAAAAAATTATGATGTAGGGCTATTTTTTTGAGAGAAATTTTAGAGCTTTTAGATCGTGTTATTAAAATCAAAGAATAAACAACAAACAAGAAGCAAAATCTCTGATATTTTGGTAAAAAAGTTAATGACCTTAAGGAACTGACGTTGACAGATAACAGAGTGAAGTATGACATACGCATACAAAAAAAGATGTACTGAAACTGTAGATTTCGCTTCTTATTTCTGAATCATTTGCTACAATTAATCAAGCCCGATAAATAATTGCAAGACTATCTTGACATTTGAAGTGTCTAATAAGTTTATTCAAATACGTATGAAACTAAACAAGGTACCAAACAAAAAACAATTTGTTCCTGCTTCAACTCTTGAATTCCTTTTATATCCCATAAAACTTGCTAGTAAGTTGCGAAAGTTCCAAATAAGTGACAGTGTCGAAACCTATATGGGTTCGCGAAAAATCGCCTTGAGTTTATTCAGAGTTGGTAGAACTCTATGTTCTAATCGCTTAAAAAAGAAGTAGTTTTGAGGTTATTCAATCAGTGTTGTTTTAACTAACAGAAATATACTTCAAATGTCAGCTACTTTATTCAAAACAAAATTTCAGTATGGTCAGTCAAAAAATCTTATTTAATCAAAATAATCAACAAATAAAAAAAATACTACACAGCGGTATTATGTACAGTACAAAGCTATACAAGGTTTTGTTGAAAAAAAAAGAGTATTGCTTGAATTTGTAAAAAATATTTTGTTTTCGAGTTTTGTAACGTAAATATTTTGGTGTTTAATAATAAATATAAATACACTGGATAATCATTCATCCGAAAAAATAATATATTCGTAAAACCAATAAAAATAATGATCAGAATTCACATTTACATATAATCTTCATTTAATAAACGAGTATAGAACTTTCGTTATATAATCTCAAAATATAACCTAAAAAAATGAGCTACCCTTGAAAAATCACGTAAACATTATAGCTGAAGGTATGGTCACAGAATAACCAACTAAGAAAGATGGGACACACTATTATAAAAACAGCCTCTCCATTATTATTACTGTAATTTTATTGTTTATAGTTGCTATGTAAAAGTAGATATACGTTTCTTGCCGCACGTGAGAATGTTGCATAAGAATTGCCGAATTTTCCTTTACAGGACATGCTTTTGATCCGTTTTATGTTCTATGCTCGTTATTATGCGAAATATTTTGTTTTTAAACATTATTGCATGTTAAATTATATATTACAAAAAGCATAAAATAAAGTATTGTAAATAAAATACTATCTATATACATATATATTAACGTAAATGTTATTAAATAAAAATATCAATATTTTTCAGTCAAAAATAACGCGATAAATGCATATATTATGTTCAAGGTTAGATTGTTCAATTAAAATAACGACTAATAACATTTAGTATAATCGACACTGAAATCGAGATCCGACTTTTTAATAAAACAACTTTGTCTAATGAAATTCGTGTCGACTAGACATAGAAAATGAAAATCTCAATCGAAATAAAAATGGTGATTTTACGAGGCAGTCGAGAAAAGTGAAAGACCGGCTACGTTGACTGATGGTGTATTTATTGTACCTATTTGGGGTTACGAAATTTCGAGTAAACAATAGGGCAAGTCCACGTGACGTCATGAATATGATGATAAACAATCGTTATTTGTACAACACGTGGTTATTAATAGTTATTTTGATTTGGTGTTTTCTCCAACAATGTTTTAATTGCTTATGTATATTAAAAGATCATTAAATCATCAAATCTAAAATGTTTATCCTCATTAGTATCAGTGACATGTCCTATATCCGTGCCGTGTATATTTGGGGAAATATACTGAAAATTAAGTTGATTCAGTATACACTGTGTTGTTCAATAAAAGGGAATGGAATGTTCAATTTTTGTTGGTTAAGAAATAAGTTTATGTATCATAACAGTTTTGGCAGACCCTATATTATATTGTTTCCGACAACTCCAATTAATACACAAACACACTAAGTGCTTTTAACACCACAAAATTTGGGAATTTAAGTACAGCAGGGGACTAGTAGTGAGACAAACATTTGCAGACAAAATCTTCCATCTGTTGTTATAAATAAAACAGTCAGAATATTTGCTACAACTGTTTTCGTGGTGGAAAAAGGAACTATCGATGGGAAAAGTAGAATTCGATAGATGGCGCTCTGAAATGTCAATGTCATCTTAGCAACGAGTAAAGCAAATCAGCTGCCGTATAAGCTCTTTGATATTTAAGTGGTTTTATTCGGCTTTTTTAGTTATTTTCAGTGTGTATTTTGTAGAACTTTTGCTTTTTCTTTGATTGTGCTTTAGTATTTTGTGTTTTTAAACTAAATTTTGACTCCTAATATTTTTATTTTTGGAGTAATAGGTATGGTTGATATTTGTGAAAAATACAACAAGCGTTCAGTTAACTGTTTAGTTTTAGGTCTGATTTCGTGTTTTTATTTTATTTTCGATATACCTAATTATATCTACAAAAGTTTCAGGGAAGGTAGTTTTGTATTGAGTAATATTTTAAATCTTTAATACCGACTTATTTTCTCTTTGATCTGCAATGAAAACAAAAAATAGAATAACATAACCTCTTCCATAATATCTCTGATTATATAAGAATATTACCTCAGAATTGATGACAGTTGAGTTAAAAAGAAAAACACAGTTTTAAACTTGTCACTGACACAAAATTAAACAAATAAAGTACGAATTTATGGTAATTACGTTGACTTGCATATAATACAAAAACAATGCAAAACGAATTATTTTACTCGTTGCTACAGTTACAATTTTTTCCGCCAGAGGTCTCATTGAATTCTACTCCGCCTAATATAGTGACTAAAGTTATAAAATTCTAGTTATTCAAAATAGAAAAGAGAAATACTAAAAAGGTTTTGACAATTGAAATAATAATGATATATGTTTTATTGCATCATGTTTGATAATTAATGTCGATTAAGTAATATTTGGTGTAATCTTCCTCACACGTGATATTAAATTTAGAACCCTACCAATTGTGTATAATTACAGTTAAACACAAAGAGAAGGTTATGGATAATAAAGAATGGATTTTTGTTTGATGAAGATTGGCTAAAATAATTCCACTATTATACACGCTATAAAAAAATATGTTTTTTTTTGTTTTGAACAAACATGAATATTCTCCGTCACAACCTTGTTCAAAATGCTGAATTTCTGTAGGGGTAAAAACACCCAAGGCAATTATTACAAAAAAAACAGTTTAGCAAAAAAAATAATTAGTTCAATTCCGATTTTCGAGTTTCATAAAAAGATTTAGGTACTAAATGTTATACAAGATAATATTCAACGTTTGAAAACGTATTTCAATTTTTGCAAAAAGTAACGCCATCTATTGAATACTACCTGCAAATGAATACAAAACGAGATAAAGATGGTAACGACAGTTGAGGATTCAAATTAAGATCGTAGCAATTATTAACATAACCCTACTTTCTATGAGATAAGATTTGATTTTAGTCTGCTGATTTTTTATAATATTTGATTCAAATCATGTTTTGAAGTTGTTTATTTCAAAAGTTAGTGTGGGGATGTTAAAATAATGAGTGCCAATTACTAATGCTGTGTTCCCAGATTAATTTTTGGGATAAAAATGATGTTATCAAAGTGTTGAGTTGAGTTTTCACATATTTTTCTCTGAAGAAAATTACTTCCAAGTAGGACATTGATTCAAAAGTTCGAATTGGCTTATTAGTGATGAAAGTGTGTGTGCATTTTAAGCTAGCATTCAGATAGCAAAGAAAGTGAGGTTATAAAACAATGTACAAGAATCTAGTTCCCAATCCCCAATGGATAAGAATTTTTTTCCATTAAATTACAATTCGTTGCGCTACGAGTTGTATACTTGAATTGAAAGGGCGAAATTGTTAGTGTTTTAGTAAACAGGTTAGATTCTAGCATACCTAGTAGGAATGTATTGTATACATATTTTGAAATATTATCAATAAAAACCGTTTGGAATGTATTGGAATGATTGTTATTTATTTAAATATTCCATTTGCATGTAAATTACCTCAAACAACAAATAAATTCCCTTTCAAGTCATATAACTTTCATATATACTGGAAAATATTATTTAAAACCTTTTATGAACTTGAAAAAAAATCGGAATTAAAACGTTTGATTCATCAGCAACGTAATATTATTGTTATTTTTGATATTTATGTCGATAAAAACTAAAGTAAAATCATTTTGTAACGTAAATATCAAGAAAAAAGTGTTAATTTAACGGCCACTATTGTGAAAAATGTCGTTTTTATTTAAAGAAAATCACCTTGATGTAAGAAATTTATTGATATGACGTATTTTTAAACTTCCTAGCTAGACTTTTTTTCTGGCCTAATTAAAATTCACATTGGCGTCTGCATAGTTATCTTGAAACAGATTACCTAAAACAATAGACGCAAATTTATCGACAGTGACACGCTTTCAATATTAATAAATAATAAAAGAAAAAGATTAAAATCGAACTGAATCGAAGTGAAAATATCGCTTTGAAAGAAAAAAAAAACACCCGGCATTTATTTTTCCATGGTCAATTACTATCATTTCTATTCAGAGTTACCCTAGCGACTCTTGTTACCTACAAACCCACTATAATTACGAATCGATAATATTATACAACTTTGGTGGATATTCAACACATGAACTTCATTAATTATTGATATACAGGGTGTCCCACGACGAGTTAAAACTATCTATATATGGCAAAATACTTGTAGTAAAATCATGAAAATTTCTACGTTTCGGTTTTCGGATGCGATCTTTTTAACTAAAATATTTTCGAAGATGGCAGACTTCCGGTACTACCGGAAGTCGACTGCAACTTTGTTATTTTGAATATAACACCCTGTATATTGGTACATTTTTGAAATCTACGTAAAATTTTAGTATAGTTTTGTCTGAAAACTTTTTTCGAAAAATGGATACTTTTTAAGTTATTGATTTTTTTGTAAAAAATTTGACCGTTGCAGACCCTTGTAAATTATTTTTTACGAGGATATCCTCAAAGATATGAAAATGGTTTCTGTTCGGTTGCTTTTAGCAAGGTCAGACGTATTTGAATCTATGTTAAAATTTTTTTCATTTTATACAGGGTGTGTATAAAAAGTTTTGAAAGTTTAACTTCATAAATATGAAATATTTTATTTTGACCCGTTGATACAAGCACTAATAAATAAAAAAGATTATGTAAATTTGCTTTTAATATATGGTAAATATGGCAAAGTTGTTACAAGAACATATGTGCTTTATTTGCAGTAAGATATCCTGCATCTCTAAAAATTTACAGAAAACATTCAATATCTGGATAACGGTAAGGTTTAGGTATAGGAAAATATACATGAATTTGCCTTATTTTTTAACCCCTATGCATTAACATAGAAAAAACCGGGTGGTTCTATTTAAAAAAATAAATAAATTTGATATTTATGAAGTTAAACTTTGAACACTTTCTATACACACCCTGTATAAAATGAAAAAATTTTCAACATAGATTCAAATAGGTCTGACCTTGCTAAAAGCAACCGAACAGAAACCATTTTCATATCTTTAAGGGTCTCCTCTTAAAAAAATAATTTGTAAGGGTCTGCAACCGTCAAATTTTTTACGAAAAAATCAATAGCTCAAAAAATATGCATTTTTCAAAAAAGTTTTCAGACAAAAGTATACTAAAATTATACGTAGATTTTAAAAATGTATTAATATACAGGGTATTCCATTTGAAATAACTAAGTTACAGTCGACTTCCCAAATAAAAAAATCGAGGGGTGATAGGTCTGGTGATCGCGCTGGCCATAGACATGGTCCTGCATTACCGATCCAGAAAGAAGGAAATCTATCATTTAAAAACTGTGTTACCCTACCATAATTATGTGGAGCAGCACCTTCTTGTTGCCACATCATTTCTCTTCTTTCATTTAATGAAATATCCTCCTTTTGATCGAAAATACACAACTAATAAATTTTAACATACTATTACATAAGGAGAAAATAATGGAAGCAAACAGAGTCTTCCAGGCAAATAAAAATTTATTATGAAGTAAATTTCTAGGCAAAAATACTAAAATGAAAATTTATAAAACAATAATTAGACCAACAATAACGTATGGGGCTGAAGTTATGATAATGACAAAGAAACAACAAGAAGACCTGAAAATTTTTGTACGAAAAATACTAAGAGTCATATTGGGACCCAAGAAAATAACTCAAAATTAATATAGGAAAAGAACAAATGAAGAACTGAAAAAGACATCCAGAGGGACATCATAAGTGTAATAAAAGAGCAAAGGTTAAAATGGTTGGGACAGAGCAGGCCAGAGCAGCACAATTCATGTGATGACTGAGTGGAAGCCAAGTGGCAAAAGAAAAAGAGGGAGGCCAAAATCAACGTGGCTACAGGAGGTTGAAGATGGCATAGACTGTCTAGGTATCCGAAACTGGAAGGCGAAAACAACCGACAGGAAACAGTGGAGGAACATAATTAAACTGATTTGAAAACTTGGAAATGGGGCCCGATCCCTCCCAAAAAATCTGGACCTAAAAAGCCGCTCCGGTGACTAAACCCCACTTGGGGTACATAGTCACTATATATATAAGTGTATTACATGGTTGAATTCAGAATAAAAAGACCTTTAATATGACGTCATGAGGGATTCGCAATATTCTAAAATCTGTCCAATTGCTGCATACCAAATTTTATGAAGTTATCTAGTTATAGCATGTCTAAAAAATTCTGGGACACCCTGTAGAGTGGATGTTGTTCAGTCAAACCGCGACACCTTTAAAAATTTGTTGCATAGGTCAATGTATAAAAGCGATAACTGTAGATCTTTTTTAGTGGTTCAGTCAAATAATACCAGAACCGTAATAAAAACAATCATAATCATAAAGATTTGCGTCACCGTATAATATTTATTGAACCAGGTGTCTTAGAACAGAACCATAAATGAATAATTTATCTTTGAACGATTTTAATATTTTAAATTAATTTAAATAACTTACCAAATAAAAACTAATCGTCTATTATGAAGTCTCCATGTTAACTATGACTTGCACCACATATCCGGGTGGTATCTTGGCTTCTTCGACGTGAAGTTTATCACCTAATAATTTCCCACCGTAAAACCACCTTTGTCTAGAAGATTCTATACCTTCTTGACTCTGTAAAACGGGCGTTACATCAATTTCGACCCATTTTTTAATACATATAAGTCAATAACTTCATTAAGAAACAATGCTAGATTAATTTGGATTAATTGTTACCTATACACAATAAATAATTCAATATTTATTGGATGTTTTTGAAGGTCAAGTAGTTATAATATATTATAGATGACATCAGGTGAATGGGAAATCCAATTTGTTTGGATACTGGGGATTTTTTTAAATAAAATAGAAGAACTTTTTACACAACTTTGTGTTATAATTGTGAAAATATTCCAGATCTTTATGAATTTGTAAATAGATTCACTTTGATTGTGAATCTGTTCAATTAACATGCCTATTAAATGTTAATTAGTCCAAATTACACAATGTGAAGATAATAACAAACTGTTTAAACAATTAATTAACAATAAAGCATTATTAGTTTCCTGTAAAATTGTCGTATTTTGTAAAGTGTGTTACCAATAGATATTGAAGAATAAATATATTTTATAAAGTTTTGCAAAATATTTTTAAATAAAAATAAATGTGGAAGTTGTTTTGAAGATTAAGCAATAATACTTTAAAAACATTGTTTATTTACAAATTTTGATATCATATATGGATGTTTTTAAAAGAGTGATATCTCAAAATAAAAAGTACCATACAAATCTAGCAGACATCACACAGATACCTCCCTCTTAGTACCTTGACGAGAAAACAAATAACAGAGCTGAAATAATAATAAAAAAACAAAAAAAAACTCACCTGTAGTTTTTTCTTGCACATACTAATAGTATCAGTAGAATACACGGACAACTTGACATCTGTACAAGAATGTGACAGTCTCAATTTCAAAACAGTCTCTGTTCCCCCATCTACAGGTTCCGAACACTCTGCAGGCGAATCCCGACCATTATCTTCTTTTACTATATTAATTGGATACGATAGGCAGTAAATAGGGACTTGGTATCGAGTACCTAACTCATCATAACACTCAGTTAGGTACCCATTGGGTACTGATACACTAGCTCCGTCTAGAATGGCTTGAGCTAACTCATAATCCATAGCTTCAGCTGCCACTGCAGCTGCTCTGAGAGCGTCCCATATTTCTCGACGTCCTTCGAATGCTGGAGCAGTGTCCCAGAATTCATCTCGTTTACTACGAAGCTGGCCCTCTGTTAGGGGAACATCTGATTTCCACCGAATTGTTTCATGGCACAAGGGATGATTTTTTCGTTGACTACCTGTAATGACCATATTGATAGTGAGAAACACATGGACAATAAAAATCAGGTGTGCATATTACTAGTTGAAAGTTGCATATAAAATGCATAGAAAGTTATTTAATTTTCTATTACCTCTAATCATTACTTGCAAAGTAAACTTTGATTTCATTATCTTATTGTATGAATATTTAATTTATTTGGTTTCATGCAATTTTAATACATACAATTCTAAAGGTTACTGATTATTAACAATCAAAAAATAAAAATAAATAAATGTGATTTTCAAACCCATCACTAAAATGATTAGATATTTTATAAATAAAAAAAAACGTTCTAATCTCTAATAAAAAGCCATAAATTCAATCAATTGAAGATGTAATATAAGTGAAAATTATCTCCTAGACGAAAAAAATTGTGTTTGATGAAACTTGTTCTAAATAATCACGGAATGGGTCTATAAAGGTTATTAAACTACCTGAGTTTGGTCGACTTATTGACCCTGAAGAATCGTCGATAGCACCACTTCTACTACGAGTAATTCCTATGCAACCTCCCATTGCGGTAATTGCGTACATAAAGTCATTTCATTGCTTTTTAAAAATGTTTTTTCTTCGTAAACAATCACGATCATTTTCCACCCATCATTCACACACGGTCTTCGGACAAATGACAAAAAGTGTGACGTGCGACGTGCTTGACAAAAATTCTGTCAACTAAGTAAAGAGGCGTACCAACAAAAATTTGAGAAATAACAGGCAACACACAATACACTTTCGAAAGGATAAGCTTATTGTTATCGTAATATTCTTTCTTGGTATTTTCCAAATGTTAAATCTAATTTCTTTATAAATCTGTTATTTTCATACATAAAAAATTTTCTTAAATGTTTTTTGCAACCAGTAATACTGAACTATGTAAAGAGTGTTGCGGCGAATAGCTAACGTAAAGATTGTACAATTTTTTTTGTAAATGAAAAAGAAGTAACTTGAATTGAGACGCCATACTTACTCTACGGTGCTTGATAGGACATTTTGACTAGATTTTTGAAAAAAAAAATTTCGCTGCGGACAGGATTCGAACCTGTGCGGGCAGAGCCCAATGGATTTCAAGTCCATCTCCTTAACCACTCGGACACCGCAGCTTGATGATCCTCAACCATAAAAACGTATAAACGTTAGAGGATAGTAGATTATATTTAGTTGATAATTGATAGAAATTAATAACTAAACAACCGATTTTAATATATTAATTAATAAATCAACAATTTACTAACATCGTTTTACTGGTTGTCTACCTGTGACACATTGCAAGTTACAAATATCTTACTGTTTAGTAACGTAAAACTAAAAAAAAAGTATTACTCTTATCTGGAACTTATAACTTCACATGAAGCTGTTGGGCTACAAATTATTCAAATAACACATCATAATACAGTGTGTTCACAAAATAATATAGGTACTACCAGTGACTATAACATTCTTGTTATAGTCACTGGTACTACGAAAAAACACCAGCGCTTAATACCTATAAACATTTTAGGCGAGACTCTTTCAAGCTGCGGTGTCCGAGTGGTTAAGGAGATGGACTTGAAATCCATTGGGCTCTGCCCGCACAGGTTCGAATCCTGTCCGCAGCGAATTATTTTTTATTTTTGTTAAAATTATAAAAAGGATAATGATGCCTAGTACTTCAAAAGTATCTCATTGCCAAGCTGCGGTGTCCGAGTGGTTAAGGAGATGGACTTGAAATCCATTGGGCTTTGCCCGCACAGGTTCGAATCCTGTCCGCAGCGAGCTGTTTTTTTAAACAAAATTTGACATCCTACGTAGGTACCGCGATCCCAATGTTATTTTTGTTTGATTAAAGCAATCGCCGTTAAAGAAAACAGCAGATTTTTAAAATACAACACCCCGTACATGTCAAATTAAACAGATCTTTTGACTGTAAGTTGTATAAAGGCAATTTATATAAAAAAACTTATTAGGTATCTCATTGAAATATTTACGGTCAGTGTTGAATAAAAATCGTGTCGCCATCACAATAACCTACTTAGTAGCCTCAGCAAAAAAACTGTAATTTATCCGAATCCTAGCATGGGGTACCGGACAGACATGTAAACCTTCAACATATTTTATAGACGAAATCCCTTTATCTACGGTTTGATAGATGGAATAAAAGAGTGAAGGGGGAGGCCCTCTTATAACTTATAAGAGATTCAGTCTTGATGCATTTTAGAGGTGGGCGCCGTCTATATAACAAAACAAATAAACAAATAGGTATTGTTAATATAGCTATTGATTCATAATTTGGGAATATTTAAAATGAAATTAATTTAGGAATGTATTAATTGTCTACTCTTGTCATATAAATCAATATATTTATTATCACACATGATACTTGACACTTTGGTCCGAATCCGAAATAAAAGGAGTACATTTTTTCATGTAAAATTACTTCCTTGTTTTAACTAGGTATGATACCAATACAAATATTTATAGAAATAATAAATTATATTTTACTAAATATTTTTATTACGTTACAGTGATAAAATAACTGTTTCATGAGGAGGCGCTCATCCCCATTCGTATCATAGGCCAGCCAACTAACCAGCTCTGAATATGCCACGATATGCTGGAGTGATGCTGGAGTGTCTCACAATAAATGTAATTATTAACTAATGTCGTGGTAAATATTTATACTGCTCGTCAAAAATGTATATATTATATAAAATATTTGTTATTATTGTCATTTTAAAGGATTAAAAAGGTCTTATGTGCGTTTAAATAGCCAGTGATTAGATAAGAGTTAAGCTCAATTTTAGTAATAGGTATCAGCTTTGATTAAGTTTTTTTGTTTTTTAAATTTGCATTAAATACCTAGCTAGCTAGGCTTAGGTACACGGAAGGGATTTTCTAACGATCTGTCATAACAGAACTTAGCAAAGAATAATATAAATTTCTAAACTAAACCTAATAACTAGCTATAAAACAAAATCATTTAAAAAACATAAAAAACCACACGAAATCCTCATATATATATACCTACCTGTATACTTAATTTTCATCTCAACAGATAAAATTTTACCAACTTAAAAATATACCTATTTAAAAAATATCAAACTATTCTTTAAAAACTAAAAAAAAACTTTATAATCCATTGAATATATTCTTTAAATAATTAGGTATTGTGCTTTGTAGTTGCAGTGTATATTACAAAGCCTTTAATAGAACTTGAACTTTTCACTCTCCTCACAAGTCGACATAAACAGACATAAACACAATCACATCCCATCATTCGAATCCCGACCACTGGCAAAGCTGCACCAACTGCGCTCTAGGTAAAACCAGCTGTGCTACGAGCATGCTCTATATTAACGCGCCGCAAAACATTTGAATGTTTTGACAGTTAACAATCAAAACAATAAAAAAATTCAGTGACTTTTTGCCAGTGCTAGTGTTGAATGTGTGTTGCTAGAACGTGGAAGAAAGTGGCTTGTAATTCGCGTTTTTTGAAAACAACTTTTCCTTCTAAGTTAACGTTTTTTTACCTTTTAAAGTCATTAAAGTGAAAATCGTTAAATATGTTGTATTATGGACGCGGTAGTGATGATGATGGATGGTTTAGTTGTTGACATTTATCAGTGAATGGAAATAATGTTAATTGCTACTCCTTACAGAGATTTTGATGTGGGCGATAAAAGCCCTCCCAGGGTTATTTCTGAAATTAGAAAAAGTTGTGGAAGTTATTATTTTTCGCCGACTAATTTCAGGGTGAAGATATCAGGTTAGTTATTTGTTTTAATTATAATATTATGGTTTTATTCTCGGAATCTTTATTAATATAAATATTCAACAATTTTTTATTACAAAATTTCTTAGAGCATTCAGTATTATTAATTTTGTCGATGTTAAACAATGAAAGTTTGAATAAATATCAAAATAGGTTACTTAACCTTGAAAGTAAAAGTGAAAAAAATGTAAAAATGTTTGCTTGTGGGTTGAAAATTGTATATTATTTGGTTCGGTAGTATAGTTTGATGTTATTAATTTTATAACTAGACTAGAAGAAGTAGGTATTAAACCAATGAAATGTCCAAAATAAGTGATTTATTTATTTCAAGGTCAACTACAACACTTTGCGGTTCACATGCTGCATAAAGGCTAAATTTTAAAATTGCTTTCAAATAGGTATACAGGATGTCCCATTCAAACTTATATTTTTTTTCGTTGGACGCTCATTCATCTAAGCTAGAAATACCTATTTGAAGGTATACAAAAAAATTTATTCAGTAAATAAGTTGTAAAAATACTTTCACAAGTTGCTGAAATAGTAATAGGGGTAGGTAAGTTTATTGGTGTACCAAAAAATTTGTTTTATATCGCCACGTCCGATACAACTCTGTTTATTTATAGAAATAAAGTAGCTAATAAAAAGCCGTTACACCGCAAGTAGATAAAGATTGGTAGCTGAAGTTGAATCTGATAAATTTGTTACGAAACAGATTAAAACTGTATATAGATTTAACGAAATCAAGTAAGTTAGGTATTTGGTGCAGTTGTACTGTTAAATCCCATTTAAAAAATTCGATATTTAAGCAAAAATATTTTAATTTTATCCACTGTTCAAGGAACTCTTAAATAAATAGTGAACTTATTTTCTAAATTCTTCAAATCGATGAGAAAATTTAATTCACACTTGAAAAAAAAGTTTTAGTTCGCCGGTCACGCACACAGAAATATGTTAGCGCTTCTTGTCGAGTGTAATAATTTAAAAAAACAAGGTAATAATTTAGTTGAAAACGATTCTAGACTTTTGTATACTCTGTGTACGCCGAAGATCGTTATTATTACAGCACACAATAGTTCCTTTACATATTCGTCAATTAATTTTCCGAACACGTGCTAAATACATCTGTCGATTCGCTTATTGTTTCTTAAGAATTTTTATACAGGGTGATTTCGCACCGTGAAGATAATATCCAAACAATTTTAAAATACCTAAATATCTTCTGTATGTTCCTTGTGGTATATTATTCATTCTTTTTTTAATTTCTTGGGAAATTAAACCACAATATTTTTAAATTCTTTATTTCAACGTTTCTAGTTGTCAAATTTTTTCTGTTGTGTCAGTTAGGGATAAAAATTAATTTCTACT
>CAJUYG010000069.1:439012-457504 GCA_910591675.1 Galerucella calmariensis | reverse complement strand
ACTTTACTTGTATTCTTTAAATTTGTGCAGTCGTAGAAAAAGTATAGTGTGCAACATGTGGGGAAAGTAGTTTTAATTAATTAATTAATTTTACTTTTAATTTTTACAGTGATTCAAATAAATAATTAATTGTATGTAACAAAAACAGTTTTATTTCTGATGTTCTGTTTCCAATTATTGTTAGTTGTTAAAATAAATGTAATATTTTGTGTACCAATATTTATTCTTTTTTATGAAGGCACTTTTTTTCATCTCATAAAAATCACAAATTTCTGGGCCACTGGCAAAGGTAAGTAATCAAAACTATACAAAGTAATTACAAATACACATATGTAAAACCTCTCACATCTACATAAAAATGCAAGATTGTACATGCCTGATTCGGTAAAAGTATATCGCGTAGTCGTAAGAAAAATAGTGTACATAACTTGTGCGAAAGTGATTTTTCACACTCGTTACGTAATATACTATTTCGTTATTTTGCTTTATTTTTATTTGTTTTCTTTCTAATACGTAATATTTCACATAAAATCTAACTAAACATACAGGATGTCCCAGTACCACGTACCAAAAACTTGAAGATGAGATGAAAAAGGAACTAAAAATAAATATAGTACTTCCTATTTTTTAGGCCCTTTGTTAACTAGCTATTTGGCTCTAGAATTGGGAATTAAAAATGGTTATTAAATATAAATGAATATAATTAATATTATATACGGTACTATAATTATTTTCAGTCGCTCTTTTGGTACGGAGTCTTGGAACCCTCTGTACATTATGTAATAAAAAAATATATAATTGACGACACAATCAAGGAAGCTGAAACTAAACATTTTTTTTAAATAATACATGGACACTTTTAAACTGTAAAAAAAAAACAAAATTATATTTTCTATTAAAATCATTTCAAGTATTCAATGACCTTACATAACATATTCCACGCATCTTTAACCTTCTTGATGGATCAATTTTACATACCACTTTTTCTAAACTTATTTTTATAATAATCCAGGTATACTTTTAATGTATTCACTTACAATTACATAAAAAAAACTCTAATGCTACTATAATTGGTCAGATTTGATGATTCAAAATGATTCTGACCTCGCTCTATGCAATTAACGATATAGTACCGTGAAAACGTCTGAATTTTTGTCCAAGCCTTTTTCTATTGTTCTGTACAGCTTATGGTTATAAAATACATCAAGTATATTTAGGAAAATTTTAGAAAATATTCTGTAATTATATTTTAGATGACCGTACTAAGTTTTGTATAAGAAACTTTACTTTCTCATACATATAAATAGACTATAACTCGAAGATTATGGTATAAAAATAGACTATAACTCGAAAAACATGGTATAAAAATAGACTATAGCTCGAAAAACATGTTAGAGTCCGTTTCATTAGAGAACGGACCACTGATAGTGATGAAATGTGCGCAAACAATATGGCCGCCTGTAGAGCAGTGGTACAGGTGTTGGGGTAAGGGACTAATACAAAAAATAAAGGGTTCTGGCAAAATGATGTTAACTTCAATTCAGCTACTGGTTGTTAGATGTCACAATGCATGTAAAGAAGCTGTATAATGAAACGGACTCTATCTATTAAAATTTACTTGTAAAACGTCTTAACTCGTATTGAACTGCCAAATTTAACTGCACTATAACCAACTTTTTGATTTATTGTATGTTAATAGCAAGTTGAATTCGTATGTAAAGCAAATTCGTTTCCGATTTCATGGAAAAAACTGTCATATTTCCTGATATCACGTTAATCATAAAGAATAGAAACTGTAAATTTAGAATGAATGAGATATCCTAAAATACACAATGCACCAAACTCGATAGAACTATGAGTTTAATTTACTTGGCGGTATGTAATTGTATCAACTATACAGTCTGTCCCAAAAATGGAGGAATAAATTCAACCTAACTATTTTGTATTTAAAAATGGTACAATTAGATACAATTTTGGCGCTTCTGCATTGGAATTTCTATTTTATCTAGTCTATCTAGTATGTGAAACTAAGACTGAGTAGAGAGGGAATCATAAAAAAAATTCCTCCTCACTTCTTAGGAATCAGATAACCTGGGACATGCCACAAGACGGTATAATGAAAAAGTATAACTTTTCAAAGAGATTCATTAAGGAATTAAGCAACAAGAAGGAATGGGATCCAAATACTACCAGACTTCGAAAGAATTCCATTCAATGGTACACAGACGGCTCAAAAGCAATAGAAGGAACTAGGATAGGAGTGTTCGGGCCAGGAAAGCTTGAGAAAAACCCCAAGTATCTTTCAAGCGGAAATCCACGCCATAAGAAAATTCGCCCAGTTAAAAGAAGATAAAGGATTATAATGTCGAATAGTCCAGCAGCCATTAAAGCACTGAGCTAATCAGTTCCAAAATGGTGTGGGAATGCCTAGACAAACTCAATGAACTAGGCGAAAACAATATAGTCACCTTACTATGGATTCCAGGACACACTGGAATAGAAGGAAATGAAATAGCAGATGAACTAGCAAAGAGGGGGACTGAAATACCTTTCTGGGGGCCTGAACCCTTTTGCGGAATCAGCCCCAATGTAATATTTGAAGAAATAGGTAAAGCCGAGAAAAAGAGAAGATCTGACCATTGGAAAGATCTAGTAGGGCTTATACAATCAAAGACTCTTCTGGGTGACTACAACCTGTTGAGATAAAATGAATGCATGAGTCAAAGTAAAACTGAAAAAAGAGTTTTAACAGGGATCTTAACGGGACATTGTCGCTTGATTGTGCACCTGAAAAAGCTCAAAACAGTGGAGGAAGAAGAATGCAGATTTTGTGGCATGGAAGAAGAAACCTCCATCCACATACTTTCCAACTGCACAGCACTTCAGAATCCCAAAGCACAGCACCTGGGAGATTACTGGATAGAGGAACATTTACCTATGTTGAAGCCTGCAGACATTCTAAATTTCCTCCAGGAAATAGGACTAAAGGAACTACAAGTTTCTGAGACTCTCCTCAGAAACTAAGTAGAAGTAAGGGAGTACAATTAATAGATCTTTTAGGTCTCTGTGAATGTAACCCCAAAATACATACATAGATAATTGTGAAACTATATTTATTTTTTAATCCAGAAAATAGAATACAAATATGCAAATTTAACAATTATAAAATTTGCATACCGCTGCAGAGACATAAGTCTGTCCGCAGTCTGGCTTAAAACTACCTTAGAACTAACTTAGAACTAAATTAGGTCATTAAAGCTTACATACTAAAAAAAAACTAAATAAAAAAAAATTGAAAGTAAACAAAATTTTCTACATACTTTTTGATCTATTTTTTCTTTTAAGACTGTAGGTATTTATAGAAAGCAATGCATTTTACAAATATTTTGATTATGTATTTTATAATTATATCATGTTTCCTTTTGTATAGGTACTTTAAAACGGAAGTACTGTTTTTAAAATTCGTATTAACTTCTATACAACAAAATCCTTTTAACAAAACAATGGAAATAATATCTACCAAAGCCGAAGTGACATTTTCTGTCTCGAGCGTATAATAAATTTATATACTCACGTTAAAATTCTTTTTCCGTAACATCCGGTCAATAAAAGGGCTGATTGCCACAGGATTTTCGACAAAGAGACTCCTTAGAGTACATACTTTTTTTATTTAGAATAATCGTCTTTGGTCTAGTCGGCGGAGAATTCAATCTGGCACCACAGTGTCGAATTTTAAGCAAATGTTTTAAGAGAAATTGAAGTATTTAACCTCAATAGGTTTTAATTTAATATACAGGGTGAGCATGAAATATGAAAATTTAAACTAAATCATTTGTAGTTTTTTATTTAAAGACTCTTTTTACTAGGCCGGCTGCACAAGAGGCCTTGAAGCGTCGCTTCCAAATTTCTAAATTTAAAGAAGGGTTTGAAATTCATAATATTTAAGTGCACACGAAAACCTAACCTAACTAATCCCTCACTAATGCAAGTTGTCTACCCGCTAGGCCTCTGATTATTACCGACATTTGGTATACACTCAGTATATAAACATTATGCGTTTTATAATAAAAAAGAAAAGAAAAGTGCTCGGCCATATGCAAACGTTATAATAATATTCTAAAAAGAGTTATCGCTATTTTTACTGCAGAAAGCAGATGTTAAAGAAATTAATATTAACAGCATTCTTTCATTTGTCTGTCACGAAACCAGCCCACTGTCAGTTGGAAAGTAATTCACTTTTAAATTCAATTAACAAGGAAGATGATATTCGACATAAATTCATGTTTCTTTTAACTGTATGGTTATCAAAACGACACATAGTGTGTATCAATAAATTTTATTCTTGTATACGTATATTTTTTGCGATGGGACATGCCACAAGACGGTATGATGAAAAAGAATAACTTTTCAAAGGAATTCGTTACGGAATTGAGCAACAAGAAGGAATGAGATCCAAATACCATTACCAGAATTGGAAAGAATGCCATTCAATGGTACACAGACGGCTCAAAAGCAATAGAAGGAACGGGGATAGGAGTGTTCGGGCCAGGAACCAAACACTCTGAAAGCTTGGGAAAAATCCCAAGTATCTTTCAAGCGGAAATCCACGCCATAAGAAAGTGCGCCCAGTTCAATATTGATAAAGGATACAGAAGACAAAGGATTATCATGATGTCGGATAATCAAGCAGCCATTAAAGCACTGAGCTCTTGTGTAATCAGTTCCAAAATGGTGTGGGAATGCCTAGACAAACTCAATGAACTAGGCGAGAACAATATAGTCACCTTACTATGGATTCCAGGACACACTGGAATAGAAGGAAATGAAAAAGCAGATGAACTAGCAAAGAGGGGGACTGAAATACACCTTTCTGGGGGTCTGAACCCTTTTGCGGAATCAGTCCCAATGTAATATTGGAAGACAGCCGAGAAAAAGAGAAGGTCTGACCATTGGAAAGATCTAGTATGGCTTATACAATCAAAGACTCTTCCGAGTGACTACAACCTGTTGAGATCAAATGAATGCATAAGTCAAAGTAAAACTGCTCTTAAAACAATGGGTCAAAAAGGTTACTCCTATTTAGCACCTAAATTATTCGGGCAACTACCACAGAGAATTATCGATGAAACTTCTTTTAAACGCTTCAAAACCCAATTAGTAACATTTGTTAAAGAAACAGACAAAACAAAAATACACAAAATGATAGAATGCTGAATCAAAAACAGAAAAGAGTAAACTCATATACCTACGAAATGTATGAAATACAATCATGTAAAAATGGATTTATATTGTTTTTAACTGCATTTTTTTTTTTTATTTTTTTTTTTAATTTTGACACACCAGCCTATATTCATCACATACAAGTATGTACAATACTTCTGTGGATGTCTAGATGTTTATTCAATTTTATTTGTATTTTATCACTGTAATTGTTAAATTTATGAATAAACGTTATTATTATTATTATTATTATTATTATCATTATGAAATGCTTGCACCATCATCAGACTCTTCTTTTGGAAATACCTTTATGTGATATTGCAAATAAATTATTTATTAATATAAAAACGGGCCTAGTATTTTGAAAAATTTGCGTGCTCAAATTTCACTACTTATCCAAAATATTACACCTGCAAATACATCATCTGGATCTATCACTACATCCAAATAATTTTCAATTGCATTTACTTTTCGTATACCCCTGGTAACTTACGACGTCAACTAATTTCGTACATCCGATGCGAAATAAGTCTACTTGACAAAAATTAACCGCACACATACATGTTTTTATTAAAATATTAAAATAGCTTCTTTGTCCGATTCTTTTGAATTTATGACTGCGTTGGCCTATGTGTGGTGGTTTTGGTGATTCAGTAAATGATTCAACTGATACAAAATAAAAAGAAGAAATGGAACAAACCACTCGAGAATTTATATAGACTAAACAATTTTTGAAGTACTAGCATTTGGTAGTATTTTTTAAATAACAAATTGAAGATTTCAAAATATATCGAAATTGGTAATAATCTAGTTATAGTTACAGATATTTCTTGTCGATAAACAAAATTATATGAAATAAATTAAATTACGCAAAATGCCTACGTGCAACCAGATGACTTCCTTTCCTTTTTTTTGTTTTCGGTTTCCAACTGACTTTAGCACGAAATCGTATCATTAATACTAAAATTATCGGCTTACAGCAACTGTATTGCAAAAAGTTACTAAATCGAGCTCACACAGCGGCGTAGTTGATAGGAAATTTGAAAGGGGTTCGCAGAAATACAAGGGAGAAATTATTATACAAATAGCTATGCTCCAGACGATGAAGTAAATCTGCAGGAAAAGTTCTTGCTTCAGTTTTTTGGGATTGCCATGGAGTAATCATGATTGATTTTTTGGATAAGGGTAGAACAATAACCGGAGATTACTATTTGACGACTCTACGGGAAAAAATTAAAGAGAAAAGACGTGGAAAGCTAGTTTTGTTTTTGCATGACAACGCCCCTGCACACAAATCTCATGTTGCCATGCAAAAAATTCGTGATTTAGGGTTTGAATTACTAGAACACCCACCTTATTCACCAGATTTGGCTCCGTCGGGCTATCATCTCTTTCCTCAACTGAAAAAAAGTTTAAAAGGTCGTAAATTTTCTTCCAACGAGGAGGTAATAAAAGCCGTGGAGGTCTGGTTTGCAGAGCAAGAAGAAACATTTTTTTTGGAAGGTCTAGAGTCGTTGCAAGTTCGCTGTATAATAAATGTATTCAATTAAGAGGAGAATATGTTGAGTAATAAAATATTTTGACATTGAAATTTTGTTTGGTTCTATAGTAGGCTAAGAATTTTTCAATATACATAATCTACATACGATTTTTCCACCTCCATCAAATAATAAGTCATTTTAAAATAATTTTGGATAGAGCTAGGCGGGTAAAATAGTTTTTCTTATAGTTTGATGATATTGCCAGAATAGTTGATGATTATTTTCTGCCTAATTAGTTAATTATTATTGGTTTAATAAGTAGAAAAACTTTTTATTAAAAAAAAATTGTTTAAACTTCATTTATGTACGCTACTGATTTAAAAGTAAACTAATAATTGTCGATTCGGTGTATGATTTCGAGTCTCGAAAAATGTTTGCTTGCCGAGGACTCTAATTAACATTATCCAAGAAATTTCTATTTACGCGATTTCATGATGGAGTGTATTTTGTTGATGCGCATGGCGATGCTTCCTATTTCCTGCAATAAATTCCTATGATTACAAAAAAAAAACCCGAGAATCATTTCGATAAATTAACTTTTCGAGACCGTCATTATTATTAATTTAAATCGTCGCACATTGAAAAAAACCGGCCAAAAAAACACATTTGTTGTATGGCAGCCTCCTTAAAAATTTATTTTATTCTGTTTCGGGTATTTGTTGTTATAGCGGCAACAGAAATACATCATCTGTGAAAATTTCAACTGTCTAGCTATCACGGTTCATGACATACAGCTTGGCGACAGACGGACGGACAGCGGACTCTTAGTTTTAGAACCGATTTTGTAGTAAAACTACCCCAAATTTGCCACCCTTAATGCATCAGCCTGTATATAATATTTAATATTAATTGCGTCTAAACTCCTTTACACAAAAAATTAACAAACTTTTTTCTACCAACCAATTAAATATGGTAATATTAGTTTTCAAATCAAATTAATTTTCCTCATATCCAATGGACTTGTTGTTATTAATTATATTTATAATAATGAATAATAAAAGTTTATGCTTTGTTTTACATGATTTATATGTTTACTAAAAGTAAAACAAACAGCTGCGTATGATAATTATATTTATCGTAGAAAAGTAACAAGGAAGGAATCATATAAAATGTTTTTAATTTTAAAATAAATGTCAAGCAGGAAGTTCGTCTTTCGTGCATTAAGAAGCCAATTTGGCACTGGCACTGGAACTCTATTATACAAATTGTGAGTTGTTGAGTATAAACCCGATTGCAGCGCCACCTACCGTGAATAATTGTGCATCTAAATTATTCAGTTACTTACTCAAACAGCCACAAAAAATTTCATTAAAATCGGCCCAACCGTCTAGGAGTTGTGAGTTCGATTGCAACGCCTCCTACCGGGCCTAATTAGGAATTGTGAATCTAAGCCATTCAGTGATTTACGAATATTATAATGGGCTAGTTTCATTCGGAATTCTAGGGTAACGTAATTTATGCGTGTGTGTTATATCACATGTTTTTCAAACAACTCAACCTACATTTAATTTTCATCATCACTAAATGTTGGTCGACCAGATCATTTGGCATCTTGAACACTACCTGTTGCTTCAAACTTGTGAAGAAGCTCCCTCAAATAAGTTCTCGAGATAGGGCGATCTGGGTATCTCTCATTAAATAAACCTTCCGTCAAAATTAGCTTAAATCCAAACAAAATTAATATGGCTATGTAGCCAATGTCAATGCCTTTCAAACGAGATATCACTTGCCATAAGGTCCTATTTAAAATTATTGGCAAGAGTGGCACTGTGACGTCATCTATTACTATTACGTCACCTGTTGCCATTCGTAGAGAAGTTTACAACACTTTATTTTCACCCTCCAAATTTTATTATTGTAAGTGTAGCCGTTCAAGAGATACGAGTGGGGGAAGGGACTTTTGAATAGCACTAGTATACATTATACATATTTCCAAATTTCGACTTTGACTATGCGAGAGTTACCTTTTTTAATAAGAGGCACCCGATTATGAGAGCATCATTTGAAAGAGTACGTTCTGACAGTACTTTGTGTTTTTGTTTAACAGATGTAAAAAAAAAAAGATAACTAGTCTACTTATAAAGTTTTCCCTCCTAACAACAGCACCAAATCTCCTTGTTTGTCATTGGCTCTAGCCTAACACAGTCTAGGTACCACAAGAGTTCAAATTTCAATATTTTTTTTTCATTTTTATTTGAAATCGTAGAGTGGCGTTATTAGTTGCAAATACTTCGTTGAGATCCAATATATCTTGTAACATTTTCATTGTAAAGTTTTTCTGGATTATTATCCAAACTTGCTACTCAATTCTGAATCATCTGGGACAAAAAATTTTAATATTTATTATTTATTAATGGTTTATGAAAGTTTAAACGTAAAATAAACATTATATTGTTATCATTATCACACAGGAATTTCTACTGCAAAGAATTTATCACTATAATGGACATTGATGATAAATTAAGTGATATTTGATAACATTATTTACGTTTGCATGTTATTGAGAGGATATAACAATTTTTTTTTGTTGAATTTAACTAATTATCCCCACACTGACATGCACTGAAACACCCAAACATTCACGAATATTCTAATATTGTTGTACTTAAATGGCTATGGCGATGAGCGATGATTCACCACTTTAATATTGAATTGAGTCGGTGTGTTGGGAAAGAAGCAAAAAAATTTGCTTACGTGCCTGACTCTTCGCCAAACCGATAATAATAAAGTTATTATGGAAGATCGAATATCATCTGTAATAATTATACAGATACACAGGGAGATCCAGTGACGGGTCGTGGTGCTTCGCACTATTTAATAACATTATGAATTTTCGTTTCGAGGGACTTGCCCTCTTGGTTACCCTCATGGAGGTAAAAGAGTGTAAAAACAGTGTAAAGAATCATCGACCAAAGTGGCTTCTCAATATTGCCGACTTCCGTTGAAACGTAAACAAACCAGAGGCGTACATTAAATTATTCAATTAGGGGAAACAAAAAACTCTCATATGCATCTTTTTAAATAACCTTTCTAATACTGAAAATCACAATTTTTTTAAACGTGGCTTTTCAATTTGTCACATTTCAGTATATTAAGGTTATCTATGTTGACACAAGAATTAATGACTAATGTCACTAATATGGCTTCTCAATATGGCAGCTTCCGTCGAAAGCTCGTTAAATTACTACCACGCTTACCTTCCCTCCTTTTTCTTTTACCTCGTTGCAGGGCCGTGCGGTACTATGAAGCAGGGAGGCAACTGCATGAGGCGGCCTTACAAAAGGGCGGCATTAGGAGAGGGAAGCTAAAAATTATTCATGCCTCTATTTTTGATTTAGAACTTACATTTTAACTTTTTTCGATATATGTAAGCGCAAACAAAGTTATTACATCAAAAAAGAATTTATATTATTATAATAGGTAACATAATTATTAAAGAATAGCTAAATCATCAATGCTCAACACAAATCTAACTGGGTCAATATTCAACCCATGACTATTCATTATTATTTATATTTTGAAAATAAAGATATATGCGGATTCTTTTCATGTTTTTTTATAGACCGTTAGCCCGCTGCAAAAAAGCGTGATGATAGTTAAACGTATGCCTCCTTGAGATACGGTAATTTTGCTCATTTTCATGAACAATCAATCGAACAAACATCGCTTGATATGAAAATCAGCAAAATTACCGAATCTCAAGGAGGCATACGCTTAAATATCATCACGCTTTTTTGCAGCGGGCTGACGGTCTATTATCTCAATTTTGAAATATTCAAAATATGGGGCGGCAGTTGGGAGATCACCTAGAAAAATATCACCGCACGACCCTGCCTCGTTGGTTACCCTAATCATCAGTGAGTAAAGCACCAGGCACAGCCCATCCTGACGAGCCGTCTCTGGGGAGAACCATGTCAAAGCTAATATGACTGGACTGCATTTCCTAGTTGAATGAAGTAACAGTTTTAATTTGAGGTTATCTCCTTGGAGTCAGTCAGTTTCTAATTATTCAAACAAAAATTTTAACAGTTCAAAATTTAATTACAACTCTTAATTGCTTGATGATTTATTACTTATTAGAACTCACGGGCGGGTTTGTGAAGGTACTTTTTTTTAAATTGGGTTTTGTATAAATTTTGACATTGCCAGCTTTGCTTTTTTGGGTGTTTATAAAATAATTTGAGGTCTTGTGAATGTTTTTTTCAGTTAATTGGTCTTTTGTGAGTGCTCTCCGGAAATCTCAGTTCGATATTCACTGTTTTATGGTATTTACAAGACTGTTTATGTTCTTATGTCGAAAATTTCACTTTTTGAAGGTAAAAGTATTATTTTTAACCAAACACTACCAGTCAATTTCCGATTCCAAAACCCCCCATTTATTTTATTTATTCATATTTACCTCAAATTATCTCCTGAATCGATAAGAAACGCAAAACGTCTTCCGCTAGAGCTGTTTTCAGCTGAGGATATTGTATTGATTAGGCTTAAATAAAATTTTAATAGATTATAGTTTGACACATTTACTTTGGCAAGTTTATCTGAAGCCGTGAAAGGAATGCAGTCGAAAACATTCGATATTGCCACGTTTAACTATGAAAAAGCTAAAGTGCTAAGTATGTAGTGATAATAATTAGAAAAGGGACTTTTTATTATTAACAATATTAACAAATGATTAAACGTTAATTCTTTAATGTGCTTGTTTCCTTGGATTTTTTCTATTAACATAATTTTTTCAATTTATGAATATTGAAAGTTGAGCACTTTTCCAGATTTGTTATGGGCTTCTTCAAGCTCTGGCAGCGTTGTACGAAAACCATAATTACCACACCCTCCGAATTACATAATTGGTGATTTTTATCGAAAGCTGACTTCTTATTGGCAAGCGCGTGCGTGTGTTCTTCCCTCTCACTTCCTCAATTGACAGATATTGATTTATCCAGTGGCATTGGTATTAACTATGTATTTTAAGCTTTACTTGGTAAAATAGGTACCGTACGCCATTTGTACGCTTATGACAGATATGCGCCATGTTTCCTCGTCTCTTACCGATGCCCCGTAGCTTCATATTAACTTGCCAAAATATACATATAACCACTCTTGTATCTCTTTTTCATATTATTCATGTAGTACTGTTGATACGCCTCTGTCTATACCCAAATTTTTCATCTCAAAACTTTATTAAAATTTATTTTACTAAGTAACTTTCTACAGATGTGATTTATAACTCCGTTTTTGTCCTTGATACCTCAAATTAAAGTGAACTAACTTGACTCTGTGAAGATTTGTAATGTAAATAAAAAAAGTTCATTATTCCGTCTAGAATTACAGAAAAAGTTCGAGACCGTTTTTAAAATAACTGTAACTAAAATTACAGATCTGTGACCACTTATTATTTTCCGTGCGAGACACGTAAACTAGAGAATATTTCTTATTGGAACTTAAGTTCTTTACGTCAGGTTATGTTTGAGCGACCGGGGGTCGCGACGCAAAATATCTGACCGTTACGTTACGTTATGTTACGTTGCTTCGTTATGTGCATTGCTTGCGTGCGTGTGCTCTCTCCTGAGTCTCTTTTTCGTTTACGACGCAGCAATTCATATGCTTCGGCCGGGAATCAAACCCAGGCCGCCCGCTTGGAAGGCGAGCATTCTACTACTGAACCACCGATGCTATATTGAAATTCTATGCAAAGCTGGTGATCTACTTGAATTTGTTCGGATAAATGTTTACTATCATTTCCATAATTTTTTGCGCGATTGATCTTTTTTGTTTATTTACAGCATCGGTTGTCTGGACGGTAGGTTGTGTTTACTAGTTTCTAAGTTTAACACGTCGGTAAGTGATTTACTTACCGTTCAGACGCCGAAAAGTACTAAATAGCATAAAAACAATTTCACCAAAATGCAAAATATATTTTAAACTGATCGAGAAGTATAAATGTCACTTTTGACATTTCGTTCATTTCGAAGAAATTTAAATTATTTTATTTGGAATTTATTTTAATACGATCGCGCAAAAAAGGTATAAGCATCTCGAACGTTAAGGGTAATTACAACGTTTGCAAAATTTGCAAAATTTCTATAAACTGTAATATAACTTCAAATTGAAAATATAACAATTCAATTTTATGTTTCCACTAATTTTTTTGTGGTAAACGTACAGTTCTTGAATGTCCAATTTGTATAATGCTACGGTTTCCCTTTTTGAATATACGATGCTGTTATAAGTAGATGTTGCCAGTCGGACTCCCTCATGGAGGGTACCGTACCATTATCTATAATAGTGAATATTCTGCTAAATATTTCAAACGTCTACCTGTTGTCGTTATTAATATCAAGCAGAATAAATATTTAAAAAGAAAATTAACAATTAAAAAAAACTTCTTCACGGTTAATCGAACCCGGGTCTACCGCGTGAGAGTCTGGTTTGCTTACTACTCGACCACCGAGGAATATGCAAATTGTTTATCTATAACGTCAGATGTATTGCATTGCTTAAAAGGAACTAAAGTTCCTACCGTGTGTCCTGCGAACGTTCCACCTTTTTTCTTTTTTTTAAACTCCCTCGAATATTTATTGGAAGTAGTGGATATATTTTTGTTTACAACCTTCTAGATTACACTAAAGGGTGATTTTACCTGAGATTTTATGAAAAATTAGGATCATTATTCATCATTAAGATATAGAACACCTGGCTACGTGTTAAAATAACGTCCTTTTAACATTCTTTATGGTAGCAGGTTTTTGTAATACAACTACTGACCCTTTTTATTACTCTTATCGTTTTAAAAACCCTTTTTAAGTTTTAAAAAACGTTTTTATATTGTTGTTTTTGAAAGACGTGTACAAAGCTAACAATAAAAAAAATTATAGTATCTGAAGAATGTGGTTGTTGGAAAAAGATAAACTCAAAATACCAGTGAAATTTATGGAAATCTTAATTTTTCTCACTTGTTTTAGGTGATCTACTTCTGAAAATAGGCAACGACAAAAATTGGTGGCCTCGTAAAGTATCAGTGAGATGTGGTCAGCTGTTGGTGTCGCCATCGTGTTCCCAAATGGGATCTTTGTCCATACGACTACCTTTAAGACATCTCAGTCTTCAGGATGGTCCTCTTCCAAACAGTCTTTCGCTATGTAAAGGACAAAATAAAGTCTTGACTTTACAGGTAAATATTACTCAACATTTTGCTTGAATTTTAATATTCATAATGTACGGTTTCGTAAGAAAATTCCGAAAGAGACGTTTGCAATAAGTAATAACTTTTTTTTTAAATAATTACAGGGTCTCTTCCTACTATTTTATCCTTGTAAGTAACGTATCTAATAGAAAAACAACAAACCAAAAACTTAACGATAGAATCTACCCACTTCATTAAGGGTCACTGTGTCTGTGCTCATTCTTCATAATTTCACAATAGCTATGTAACTTATGAAATGCATCATTTTGTGTAACGAATGAATTTTTTGCGGGAAGAGTGAGGTCCCGTAAAATGACACGAGTTACTCAAAAAAGCATTTTATAAAGTGTTTCATACAAGATTCTATCCAATTTTGACTAGAGATAAATAAAAACAAATATTCAGATAATCTTTTTAAAGACCAACTTGATATTAACAATTCTCCATTATTAAACCTTTTTACCTAGAAAGATTCCTGTAGGATGGTTGTGAATGAGTTTCCAGGTAAACTTGTTAAATACTTTAGTTAATCCCATATTTGGACAAATTCATTTCATTTCCTTGTAAATAGTTTATAATTTTATTGTTAAATATCCGTATAATTTAGTATTAAGGCACTGTATAAATTGAAAATTTCTCATTATACCTCCATTCGTTTGAAAAAGCTACTGTGTTAGCGATACGCGTCACAATTTTAAGGTTAAATATAATGTAGATTTAACAAAATAAAATTGTTTGATTTCATAACTCATATTTTTTGACAAACCTTGTATACGACTAAAAAATTTTGATATTTGATAACTGTATTTTAGGTTTTAGATAATGCAGAACTTTTTATGAGGAATAACTTTTTTTCCTAAAATTAATAATAAAAAAGTTTTCCATATGATTCCAACTTGGGGGGACATAATGTATATTTTTTTGGTGGATGCGCGGCTAACATTTCTCCTTAATAGAAAAGATGTATCGCTTGTCCTTGCATAGCATTACCTAGGCATGCTAGATATGTCGTGAGTAGGAAGATTCTGTGTTGCATAACAGAGGACATAGTAGATATAGGATGCATTTTCATTGACATTAAAAGGATAATATCTTCGATATTCAATTTCTATTTGTCTTGTATGAAGTATGAAAGATAAATTTAAAATAATTGCATGTAATTAAGAAGGGAGAAGAAGAAGAGAAGTGAAAACTTTTTCCGCACTTTTTTGGGTGAAGAATAATCATGTATACTGTATTTATTATGTGTGTGTTATTAGCAAAAATTTTCATCTAGCATGGGCGTACAATAACATTTTTATAAGGGTGACCAATTTTGTTTGGAAGCACCCCTGTAAAATCCGTATTTCTCAACCGATTTTGATTTAATTTTTTTTGTTAGATTCAGTATCAAAAACAGTATTCTGGCACAAATTTTTATAGCTTAATTACTATTTTCAAGGCCCTCTATGTTAATTTTCAATTTTACTGAGCAATATGTTGGAGTCCTTGTTTTTGTTCACCATGTTGCCATTTTTTAAATTTGTCTACACTCTACGTAAAATATTAGTGGAAATACCACTTTTTCCATATTCATGTTGTAATAACTTTGTCGTTAATGAAAATTTTCCTATAAAATTTTGGTATTTTACATTTGCGATTTTTTGTTACTTCCACACATTAAAATGGATTCCGTTGGAAAACTACACAAATTGAACGAAATAGTAGAGTTAAAACCACGCGGGGACATTCACGAGAGCTTATTTTCCCGACATATTCCACCCACCAAGTCAAATTTAGTAGTTGAGGTGCGCATGCGTCCAAGCAGCCTTTAACCTTCTATTCGACGTGACTGAATGTGAGCTGATTAGCGCAGTTGGTAGGATACTGAGCTAACAACTCAGATGTCGTAGGTTCGAAATTCGGTTAGGACCTGGGTTTTTTAGTTTTTTTTTTAGTTTTTTATTTCTTATTTTCTGATATATTTATACATAGTTACACTTTGATCAACCGGGTTTGGGCCTGGGTTTTCTTGTTTTTTTTTTGGTTTTATATTTCTTATTTTCTGATATTTACATATTCATTTCAATACTAAATTTGGCAACGTTGGAATATGTCGGGAAAATGAGCTCTCGTGGGACATTCTATAGTTGGTCACCTACATTTAGGCAAAATTAATACGTGTGAAATGTAGAGTGGGTTGTCTACTTTCACATAATCCTAATTAATAATGAAATAACAGTTTCAGCACCTGTGTTTATATCGTGCAGCACCTACTTATTGGAGGTTACAAACAATGGAGCAGTGACCAAACGTATTTAAAAAAAATACAGGCAAGAAATTTGAAAGACCTTATTGTCATAGACTACTTTGCCAACAATTCAAATTATTAAGCACAATTTTACATTACTTTCAGCAGCTATAACTCCAGAACGGGTTAAGTTATCTGCTTCGAATTTTCACTGTGCAATATGTTGGAGTTCACCATGTTGCCATTTCAAAAATTTGTCTACATTCTACGTAAAAAATTGATGAAAATACTACTTTTTTCAAATTCATGTTGTAATAACTTTGTCGTTAATGAAAATTTATCCATAAAATTTTGCTAGCTCACATTTGCGATGATTCTGAATCCAGAGGTATAATCATATTCGAGAAAAAAAATGCCTAATGTACATTTGTCTTTTTGGCAAAGAAAAATTAACATATAGTGCCTTGGAAATAGTAATTAAGCTATGAAAATTTGTACCAAAATACTGTTTTTGATACCGAGTCTAACAAATAAAATTAAAATCGGATTTTACGGGGGTTCTTCCAATCAAAATGGGTCACACTGTACGTAAAAATGTCCTTCTCTCATAGACTTATAATTACCCTTTTTTAATGCAGATTTTTTTTATTTCAGACTGCAGACGAAGAATCTTTCGGAGAATGGGTGAAGACAATAGCCATAGAACTAATCCGCCAAACCCCGTTGGACGCCATAAAATATTTGGACATCCTCACCATAGGTGACTGTTGGAAAAGGAGAGAGCCGAATTACCAAAAAGACTGGAACTTTAACTACGCCACCGAAAAGAATCAACAAACCCCCGAACAGACAATAAACCCCTCTTCTGAACCACCGCGAAAATTATCATCAGAAATTGAAGAAAAGTACGTGGAAGATCTTTTGAAAAAATGTCAAGACACCCAAAACTACGTGCCGGTGAAAGAGAAACTGTTTTTGTTCGAATCCTTGTGTAAATTGAGACGAAAAGTCCGTAGTACGGAAGATGTTTCGCAAAAAGTCGATGTTAGCACGAAGCGAGCGCGATCTTTGCACGATTTGAGTAACCTCACTTCCCAGAACGCCGTCAGGCAGATTTGTAAATATTTCGAAAATAAAAACGCCGATGATCGACCCACTAAACGGCTGGTAAATTCGGATTCGCAACTCAATGATTTGTGTAGAATTCGTAAAATGTTTAGTGCATAAATTCAAGTTTAATATTTAAATTTTACAGTGTATTAAATATTATGTGACATTTTGTATCAGATGAAATTGTTTAAAGGGACTTATTTATTAATGTATATAAAAAGATTTTTAACAAAATGTTATGGAATTTTTAATAATTTTAATTATACATTTGTGTTTAATTTTTTTGGTTCCAAACTACCCCCATCCCTTGAATTATCCCACCCTAGCAGCAGCTACCACTCATTTTATACCAAAACTACTTAAACCGTTTAAAATTTCAAGAGGAAAGATTCAAAATATATTCCGGACTTAGTACCGAGTGATTTTTTGTTACTTCCACAAATTAAAATGGATTCCGTTGGAAAACTACACAAATTGAACGAAGAGTTGAGTTAAAACCACGCGGGGATATTCTATAGTTGGTCACCCACATTTAGGCAAAATTAATACGTGTGGAATGTAGAGTGGGTTGTCTACTTTCACATAACCCTAATTAATAATGAAATAACAGTCAACAGTTTCAGCACCTGTGTTTATATCGTGCAGCACCTACTATTGGAGGTTACAAACAATAAACGTACTAAAAGAGTAATTAGACTTGTAATCCCATGCCAACATAAACAATTTCAAAGTTTATTCATTTATTTTGCTATTGCCGGCCAAAACAACCAACGGGATATGTCTGAAAACCAGGACTGTTCCGGTCAAACCGTGACGTCTGGCAAGCCTAGCTGTAAACTGTGTATAAATATGTGAAACTAACTAGGTAAGAATTAGTTCATTTAATTTTTTTTAAATACCTAAGTATGTGTGTTCCATACAGTTTTATTGAAAATCAACTTTAAATATTCCAAATTTAGAAACTATAATTATAACCCAACTATACTAAATTATTAAATGAAATATCACAATATTTGAGTTCATATTAGACACACATACTTTCATTGCCACCTGTATAATAGAAGAATGTTGCAATTAGGGCGATTTTCCTTCGCCCCAGACAGTTCGTCTTTTGTTTTCCAAAGAAAAGCTAGATTATTTGTGTTATGTGTATAGGTAGGTACCTACGTCGCAGTTTGAAAAAGTTTGTCGAAAGAGTGACAGACTGAGTG
>CAJUYG010000069.1:420845-433116 GCA_910591675.1 Galerucella calmariensis | reverse complement strand
GAACTATAAAACAATTCTATTACAGTTGACAGCTGACATGGAACTATAAAACAATTCTATTACAGTTTACAGCTGACATAGAACATTAGTATTGGTAATTAAAATTGAAAAGTATTTTATCAATTGATTTGGTAGCATCATTTTAAAACTTATCTTTTCTTTCTGATTTTGTAGTATTATTTTTTAAATGAATTGATAAATAAGAACAAGTACTTAGTATATACAACTGATAAGCACAGCCACTGAAAACAAACATAGAATGATAATATTATCTGAGGTTTTCAAATATAAATTATTGATATCAAAGGCGGTAAAAATATTTTCAAAACATGGATATATTTACAAACTTTAGATTTATTATGGTTTCACACAGATTTCAACCTAATTTTGTTGAATACTTACCAATGTTGGAGAGATATGGCGATGGTCCCCTATCAATAACAACTTCATTTAGTACAAGAACGTTTGTGGGTACTTTGGTTGATTTATCTCCACATTTATCTAATGATTCATTCTTCTTCATTATTATACATCTTAAGCGACTTCTTAAAGTTAATGCTGCATGACCTGAAATTAGAATAGGGAGGGTGAGTTTAGGCTCACAGCACTTAGGCCACTTGTGACCCATTGTACATCCTTCCGAGGAGTTGTCCTCCTAGGTCATCCTGTCCTTCCCAGGAAGGTGGACAGGTCACTAGGAAACATATCCTTTATATCGGCAGGAGTAGGCCAAGACTCACGAACACACACTCTCCTATTGACTATAACTCCGGACGTTCGCATAGACATGCCTGACAGTTTCATCTTCCTGTTCACACATCCTGCATAGAGGTGTGTCCACTGGCCTTAGTTGACAGTGGCCAGTCAGAAATCCTACGCGTAGGTTTTTCCTGGTCCTCGCCAAATATTTCTTCGGCGCCAGCTTCCCAGGGTCGCCCAGGGTGATCCTGGCAAGACTGCATCCTTTGATTCCATCCCATCTCTTAAGGGATTGAGCATGGGTGTAACGTTTGGCTGTTTGGAGACTGTCTGCATCTGTTATTAAGAGATCTTATTACAACTACTCACCTTCGAGAACGTTATTTACTTGTTCTTGAAAATTTTCAAATTGGAATGGTGTCAAAAAACCTAGAGAGCCAAGGTGGAACGCCATAACCGGTGGTACTGATTGTTGAAACAGCTGGCTGGCGTACAATAGAGTACCATCACCGCCTAGGCAAATTATAAAATCTATTTTGTCTGTAAGATCGTCTTTGCCGTCTCTGAAGGTCATTAGTTTTTCCTTGATTTTGGCAAAGGATTTGTAGTGATCCAAATGACTATCATCCATTACGGAAGCTTCAATGAAGACCACCATACGTTTTTCCTAAAAAATCAGATGGAATTGGCAGATATAAGTCGAGTCACATACAAAAATTAAGCAACAAGAAGTGATGGGATCCAAATACCATTACCAGACTTGGAAAGAGTGACATTCAATGGTACACAGATGGCTCAAAAGCAATAGAAGGAACTGGGATAGGAGTGTTCGGGCCAGGAACCAAACACTCTGAAAGCTTGGGAAAAATCCCAAGTATCTTTCAAACGGAAATCCACGCCATAAGAAAGTGCGCCCAGTTCAATATTGATAAAGGATACAGAAGACAAAGGATTATCATAATGTCGGATAGTCAAGCAGCCATTAAAGCACTGAGCTCTTGTGTACAAACTCAATGAACTAGGCGAGAACAATAGTCACCTTACTATGGATTCCAGGACACACTGGAATAGAAGGAAATGAAATAGCAGATGTACTAGCAAAGAGGGGGACTGAAATACCTTTCTGGGGGCCTGAACCCTTTTGCGGACAATTTGTCATCCCAAAATACCTACATACAAGTTGACTTCTCGATATCTGAATTAAGCTGGGCTGAAATTTGGGCAGATATAAGTTAACTCAAGATAATTGTATGTCTAGGTCAATGCACAGAGAAATAATTGTAAAAACGACAATGTAACAACAATGTAGCTGACATGAATATTTACCTCAATTAGCCATTGAACAAGTTGTATGAAAGGTGAGTATACATTGGCGTCCCGCACTTTTTTTATCACAAGTACCGTTAAGGGGGGTTTGTACCATGTCAGTCTTTGGCTAGCAGGGTCTTGAATGGTCCTGAAACAAGAAAAAAATATCGTATCTTTTTTTCATACTCGACAACGAAATATTTAGTTTGCAATTCGAAAGAACAATATAACTTTTAGGCGTATTTTAGCATCATCAGTACAAGGTAGATACCATCCGTACAGAAGCTCTGATAGAGCATAAGTCTGGACTGGAGAAATACATCAATAACAGTGAAGAAAACGTTAAATATGCAATGATAGTGACATCTAAAACACAAGCTAAAATTCTATTTGACAAAAAACCTGACGACATTGTAGAGTTATCTACTTTATTTACAGTTTCCTGCCATATAAGAAAATATCATATTAGTAAAGCAAGTTATCAATAGATGTCTATTATAACTTCTCACAGATAATCAAAGAACAAAGACCGTTCACTGAGAAGAAACAACTACTCCTCTGGCTCCCAGATAAAACCATACATATGTATGTATGTATTTTGGGGTGACATTCACTGAGACCTAAAAGATCTATTGTGCCCCCTCACTTCTACTCAGTTTCTGATGAGGAGAGTCTCAGAAACTAGTAGTTCCTTTAGTCCTATTTACCGGAGGAATTTTAGGATGTCTGCAGGCTTCAACTTAGGTAAATGTTCCTCTTCTATCCAGTAATCTCCCAGGTGCTGTGCTCTAGGATTCTGAAGTGCTGTGCTTTAGGATTCTGAAGTGCTGTGCTTTAGGATTCTGAAGTGCTGTGCAGTTGGAAAGTATGTGGATGGAGGTTTCTTCTTCCATTCCACAAAATCTGCATTCTTCTTCCTCCACTATTTTGAGCTTTTTCAGGTGCCCATTCAGGCGATAATGTCCCGTTAGGATCCCTGTTAAAACTCTTAGCGCAGTTTTACTTTGACTTATGCATTCATTTGATCTCAACAGGTTGTGGTCACCCAGAAGAGTCTTTGATTGTATAAGCCCTACTAGATCTTTCCAATGGTCAGATCTTCTTTTTTTCTCGGCTTTACCTATTTCTTCCAATATTACATTGGGGCTGATTCCGCAAAAGGGTTCTGGTCCCCAAAAAGGTATTTCAGTCCCCCTTTTTGCTAGTTCATCTGCTATTTCATTTCCTTCTATTCCAGTGTGTCCTGGAATCCATAGTAAGGTGACTATATTGTTCTCGCCTAGTTCATTGAGTTTGTCTAGACATTCCCACACCATTTTGAAACTGATTACACAAGAGCTCAGTGCTTTAATGGCTGCTTGACTATCCAACATTATGATAATCCTTTATCTTCTGTATCCTTTATCAATATTGAACGCACTTTCTTATGGCGTGGATTTCCGCTTGAAAGCTTTCAGAGTGTTTGGTTCCTGGCCCGAACACTTCTATCCCAGTTCCTTCTATTTTTTTTGAGCCGTCTATGTACCATTGAATGGCATTCTTTCCAAGTCTGGTAATGGTATTTGGATCCCATTCCTTCTTGTTGCTTAATTCCGTAACGAATGTCTTTGAAAAGTTATACTTTTTCATCATACCGTCTAGTGGCATCTCCCAGGTTGTCTGATTTCCAAGAAGTGAGGAGGTGGTTTTTTTTAATGATTCCCTCTCTACTTAGTCTGTATCTTGTTCTTTCTGCAACGCTTACCACCACCATATGTAGAGGGGTGAGGTTGATAATCACTTCCATGGCTGCCGTTGGGCATGTTCTTATTGCTCCTCCAATGCATATACAGGCTATAGTCTTTGAGTTTTGGAGAGGTTTTCTCTTGTCAACAGGCTAGTTCTACTACTCCACGCAATGGCTCCATAAGTGATGATTGGTCTCACTATGGCAGTGTACATCCAGCTTAGGATTTTTGGGTTACAACCCCAGTTTCTTCCTGCCAGATTTCTGCATACCATTAGAGCCATTTTTGCCTTGTATGTAATCTCCTTTTCGTGTTTGTTCCACAGGAGTTTACTGTCTAGAGTTAAACCTAGATACTTGACTTCTTGTCTCCATTCAATCTCGTTCCTATCAAGTTTTACGGTTTTGAGGTTAAGTTTTCTTTTCTTAGTGAAGGCTATCAAGATGGTTTTAGTGGGGGTTGATCCCACTTGCCTACACCAGCTATTTGTATAGTTCAGACCCTTTTGTACAATATCATAAAGGGGTTTTCGAATTTCCCCCCGAGATCCGTCAAACCATACATAAGCAAGTGGTAAAATTATTCTCGTGTAGAGGTTTTTGAAGGAAATTTCCATAATTCATTATTCAACTGAATAGAAATGTAAGTGTTACGCAATATTGGAGAATAAATCAAACAAAAAACTATATCGATTTCTATTATATTCAATTTTGATATTGTGACGTACAACAACGTATCGAAAACAAAAGGTTTTATACCATTTCCGGTCGACGATGTAAAAGAGTTTGTTTTTTCTAGAAAAATCAAAAAGCATGTCATCATCTGACTATGAATGAAGAGAGAAATTTAAAAGTGAATAAACAGACAATTAGTATTTATAAAATTCGAGTTTAACCTGATTTTATAGGCGATAAGAAAGTTTCATTTTATTCACCGAGACGTAGTTTCATGATATTATAGAATCCCGTAAAATTTAGGAGAATGGAATTTGAAATACCTAAACTTTTAAATCTACACAATACAATGACGTAACTAAACGTAGATTTTATGAATGAAATATTAGCCTATTATAGAAACATTAGTACAGAACATGTAGAAAATGATGTTAATTCGTCAAATGGAAAATACTATTATGTTTCGGTAGATTTACCTCGTGTAAAACAGTTTAGAATAGGTCAATTATATGCGATAAAAAAATGTTAATAACTTTTCACGAACAGGTTTTAGTAACATCATTATAAATTGTCTGATGCGTAATAATAGAAAAAATTTGCTGTGTAATATAGGTAGCTCCTATTCTTTGAGTTCATGTCTGCTTATCTTTTTTCATAGTAAAAACAGTTAACATTCATCAAGTAATAAGAACCGGTGTATACTTAATGTATAGAAAATCCCGTAAAAACGTCAAAATTTAAATTATAAATCGAGCAGCCCAGTATCCTGGCAAATAAAATTCAATATTTAGACCAAAAGTACAAGTAATTATCTATCTATCTCTATCAATTCCCCAAATTATAAAAAAACGAAAAACTTTTTTTTAATTCTTCAATATTTCACGCTGGGAGGAAGGTGGAGAAGAAAAAATATCCTCGTGTAAGGGAAGTGTTTTGCAATAAAAAAGGTTTCCTGCGTTTTTTTCGTCCGAGCAATGGTTTGCCCGGAAAAAAATTCGGTAAACTAAGTATGTGTTCCGAATCCCTGCGACTCTGCTGCACGGTGGAAGACCTACTTTCTGAATTGCGGAAAAAAATATAAATATTCAATCAGAATTTTTTTTGAATCTTTGGTAAGAGTTAAGGTTATAAATAATAAATAAAAGGTAATAAATTAATTTTTACATATTTTTATTGGAAAAAGGTATGCAAAAAATTATGTCTTCAAATTATATATTAATCATCTTTTATACCTTTTCACTTTATACATTTTGTTCGTTGAATATTAATCTTTATATTACAGGAGTATTGAATTTTATTTTGAAAAAATAAAGAAGATTCCCACCCGAATCTATAAAAATTGCTATTTTCGCTTGTAATACAAAAAATCATTGAATCCAAAAATGTATGTATATTAATTAATTTTGTAATTATATATTCTTGATTATAGAAGTTTCCCCAACATTTCTACGCAAACCTTATTAAATTTACTAGTCC
The DNA here is from genome assembly GCA_910591675.1 of Galerucella calmariensis. NCBI lineage: Eukaryota > Metazoa > Arthropoda > Insecta > Coleoptera > Chrysomelidae > Galerucella > Galerucella calmariensis. The sequence continues at coordinate 427,232 of CAJUYG010000069.1, read as the reverse complement.
AGTAAAGGAAGGTGTCAACATGGGCAACTGGTCCAGCAAGAGCAATTTTTTTTAATTTGCAGGTTATGGTAGGCACATTAAATTCCCAAAATGTCAGGTACCTGACCATTGTGGAAGGGTGAGAAAATGGCTCTGAAATTCCAGAAAATCCGTTTTCCCGCGATTTCTGTCGAGATTTGACCACTGGAGCATTTTTGTTCAGATGAAAAATAAAGAGCAGTTCCTTACCCACAAAAATGATCCTTAGCATTTTTTCAAAAAATTGGATAGTTTTCGAGATAAATGGCCCGAGCGCCGACCCAAAATTGAGCTCCAGGCCGGGTTATAGAGAGCACGCTCTGAGGGCTTGACGTCCCCAAGTAAATTACTAATTTTTTAATAACTCGCGTGAAAATCAATATTTTTCAATGAATCAAAGTGCGGGTGAAAGAAGGGATCTGTGGCTACTAAGGCGTGTTTTTATCCACTCAATTTGTGCTCATGGGTCATGGAAAACCAGGCCAAAATTCGTCTTTGCTTAGATTTTTTAATGCTTCCATGGATTTATTCATATTATTTTTATTAAGAGTTATTTCAGCCAATCCTATTGGAATTAGGTTCTTTGGGGGGTATTTTATTTATTCCGAAACAATGCTACCAATAACTCGCCCGTATTTTTTTGAATAATGTGTTTTCCAAGAGGTGATTTTTGTGGATTTCTGGAGTTTTCCCGAACGCTCTGGTTTATCGGGAAATTCTCGATGATTAACTGTCAAACCCGCTTATAATTGATATTGGGAGAAAGGTTAGAATATCCTCTTGCCGATGGTATAATTTTTTTGGCCCAGACCCCTGGGTTTTCAGAAAAATCGGGAAAATTTACAGTTTTCTAAGGGAAGACAGCTATTCTTCTGAGTTTTTTCGAGCAGTTTTTTCTCTTTACAGTAAAATTCTTCCCGGTCAAGCTTCATACCCGATGAAAGGTCACATTCTGAACTTTCCTTTGATATGTGTATCAAGTATTTCATTTGATGCATTAAAAATAAATTTGTCTCTAAATTTGTTGTAATGGATGCCTCATTTTATTATCCCACGCCACCCAGCTATAGTGTGGTCGACGGCGTCTGCTATAGTTCGTGTACACGTGGATGCTTTCTGCTGCATTGTTTGTCAACAACTGACAATTTTACATGTAAATACTATCTCTTCCGTGATTTTTCAGGAATAAATTAGTAGTATTCCAGTGTAAAAAGTGAAATTCAAGTCATTATTAATTTTATTGTTATTATTAAATAATAAATTTTGACGCGGAACACCTACTTAGTTTACCGAATTTTTTCCGGACAAACCATTGCTCGGACGAAAGAAACGCAAGAAATCTTTTTTGTTGCAAAACACTCTCCCTACACGGTGGTATTTTTTATTTTTCTCCACCTTCCTCCCATCGCGAAATATTAAAAAATTTCTAAAAAAAAAGTTTTGTGATTTTTTTTTTATAATTTGGGAAATCGGTAGACTGGTAAACTTTTTTTATATTAATCTACATACTTTAAGGTACTTATGAAAAAAAAGTCGGCCGTATTGCTAATTACTTGTAGTTGTTATCGTCTAGCATACCCAGGGCAAACAATAATTTGGTTTTAGTATAGACAAGTGTGTCTTGATATTATTTGGCTTTATGGATTTTCTACCATTTAATAGACAATACAAAACTGATCTGGACAGCCATAATAGGTCACGTATTCTGAATTGCCTATTTACATTCCTCAATTTTTCTTTCTTTTTTTTGCTTCCAATCCTGAGACAACCTGTATATACAGAGGCAGAAGATAGAAGCTCACAAAACTTCAGCCATGTACGATGACTGAAGGTTAAACCTTTTTTTGGCTAATTCCGTTCACTTATTTAAAAAAACTAACAAATGAAGATTGTGGATTATTGTTGATAATAAAAATCTACTATTCTACATTATTTTAATGAATTTCAAGTTTTTAATTACAACGTACTCAATGGGATGTTAATAATAATGTTTTATTATTTTCTTAATTAATTTTTTAATATATAGCAACAGAGAGAATAATAATACTTTTTTTATTGTTATTAAAAAAAAAGATGTTAGCGTCAATATATTTAATATACAATAAAATATACAGTAAATACAGGGTGTCCCATTATATTTTACGATACTTTCAAGAAATTCTATGCTGTTTTACAAATATGGGTTTATCAGTTTGAAAAAAAAATCCCGTATTACTGTATAATGAGTACTAATATGTCGCTCAAACTACAACCAATCTTGTTGCGGTATTTTGAAGAAGCGCGGTTATGATCGCGCTGTTTTTATCGCTACCGCGACCGCCGACCCAATGGAAAATGTAATAAAATGATCCTTTAAGACGAAATTCAATAACAATCATTTATCTTGACATTGTTTACTATTTATATGCTTTTGTTACATTATTTAGTAGATGTTTGAATAGTAAATTTATTTAATAATATTAGATAAAACTATTGGACAAAGATATTTAAACGTTTTTCATAAAATAAAGATAAAATATTCTCCTTTGTCTGTTAAATATAAAATTATCGATTCCCGTTAGTTTTAAAAAAGTAGGGCAGATGAATTTAATATGAGTATAGCATTGATTAAAAATTATCGTTTTTTAATAACGTAGACCTAGTTTCAATAGAAACGTTTACAAAGAAAAATTACTTTTAAATGAAATAAAATATAATGATTTTGGACTAGTGACTGCTTTGCTATACGCTTGGACCAAAACAATAGTCATATTTAAGTAAAGCGTGTAGACCGTTCACTAGGAAGTCACATCTACTTCTCGGGCTATATGCCCCTACAGACAATGAATTACCCATCCAAGTAAAATTGGGATTTGTAAGACGTTAGAATGGTATAATACCATTCTGTATCTGTAGAGTGGGGAGGGTGAGTGTAGGCTCACAGCACTTGGGCCACGTGTGACCCATTGTACATCCTCCCGAGGAGTTGTCCTACTAGGTCATCGTTCATCCTGTCCATCCCAGGAAGTTGGACAGGTCACTAGTCCTTTATATCGGCAGGTGTAGGCCAAGACTCACCGAACACACACTCTCTTATTGACGATAACTTCGGACACTCGCATAAGACGTGCCTGACAGTTTCATCTTCCTGTTCACACATTCTGTATAGAGGTGTGTCTACTAGCCCCATAGTATGGAGGTGTTTCCTTAATTGACAATGGCCAGTCAGAAATCCTACTGTTAAACGTAGGTTTTTCCTGGTCATCGCCAAGTATTTCTTCGGCGCCAGCTTCCCAAGGTCGCCCAGGGTGATCCTGGCAAGACTGCATCCGTTGATTCCATCCCATCTCTTAAGGGATTGACAATGGCCCATGCTCAATCCCTTGCTGCATGGGTGTAAGGTTTGGCTAGTTCTGCAATTGTCGAAGTCGTAGATGCTGTAGAAGCCGTAGATGTCACTGGGTCCTAAAATTTTTAGTCCAGCCGCTTCCTTGGCTGACTCCTGTCGTGCCCTTTAACCCACCTCAGGAAAATATTGTTATCTTGACATTAAAAAAATCAATTGCAAATGCTAAAACACGTGTTCAATCGGCATATTATCTGGTGAAAACCCGGATTAATATGGCGAAATGATATACGAGGATGTTCTTAAAGGAGAACTAATTAGGTACTTCAGAATAATTATGAACAGACTATACTTTTATGTTCTTATATTCCAGCAGTCTTATAACACTGGAAAGACAGCTCCTCACATTTTGGAACTTTAGTTCTTCACGTTAGGTTGGAGAGACCGGGGGTCGCGGCGCAAAAGATCTGACCGTTACGTTACGCTGCTGCGTTATGTGCCTTAAGCGCGTGTGCTCTCTCCTGAGTCCCTCTCTCGTTTACGAAGCAGCGATTCATATGCTTCGGCCGGGAATCGAACCCGGGCCGCCCCCGTGGAAGGCGAGCATTATACCACTGAACCACCGATGCTATATTAAAATTCTATGCAAAGCTGGTATTCACAGTGCTGGTGATCTACTTGAATTTGTTCGGATACATTTTTACTATTATTGCCATAATTTTTTTATTTACAGCATCGGTTGTCAGGACGGTAGGTTGTGTTTACTGGTTTCTAAGTTTAACACGTCGGTAAGTGATTTACTTACCGTTCAAACGTCGAAAAGTAATAAATAGCATAAAAACAATTTCACCAAAATGCAAAATATATTTTAAACTGATCGAGAAGTATAAATGTCACTTTTGACATTTCGTTCATTTCGAAGAAATTTAAATTATTTTATTCGGAATTTATTTCAATACGATCGCGCAAAAAATGGTATAAGCATCTCGAACGTTAAGGGTAATTACAACGTTTGCATGTAAATTCCTCTCGTAAAATTGGACAAAATGATATGAGGATTGAGGGGTCTAGCACATTTACTTTTCGAAATACAGGGTGTTGAAATTTTGAAAACTTGGATGTTTTAATTCGATAACTTTAAAATGGATGGATAAATTGATTTGACATTTGGCAGGTTGTTTTTAAATGTAAAAGGGCATATTTTGATAGAAATAGTAGTTTGTACAACTAGTGTGGATATGATGGCCATATCGCACGAAGACGAAGTCTCTATCGTTCAAGTGCGATATGGACAATCCACACGAGTCGAACAGCATATTTTTTCTACGGCCCACTTAAGAAAAAATCTAGAAAATAACAATTTCTATAAACTGTAATATAACTTCAAATTGAAAATTTAACAATTCAATTTTATGTTTCCACTAATTTTTTTGTGGTAAACGTACAGTTCTTGAATGTCCAATTTGTATAATGCTACGGTTTTCCTTTTTAAATATACGATGCTATTATAAGTAGATGTTGCCAGTCGGACTCCCTCATGAATGGTACCGTACCATTATCTATAACAATGAATATTCTGCTAAATATTTCAAACGTCTACCTGTTGTCGTTATTAATATCAAGCAGAATAATTATTTAAAAATAAAATTAGCAATAAAAAAAAAATTCTTCACGGGTAATCGAACCCGGGTCTACCGCTTGAGAGTCTGGTTTGCTTACTACTAGACCACCGAGGAATATGCAAAAGGTTTATCTATAACGTCAGATGTAATACATAATTTTTGCTTAAAAGGAACTAAAGTTCCTACCGTGTGCCCGGCGACACGTTCTACCTTTTTTTTTAAATAAATCCACCTTAACAAAATTCAATTTACTTCAAGTGGCTGCCATTATTTATGGTTCAAATTATGTCAAAACACTATATAGTTGTCTAGCATTAGTAAGAACAGAGCCTACCTATATTCGGGTCGTCTTCTTCCAATTATCCCGTATCCATTTGAAGATTTATTTTGTACTTCTTTGATGCCTTCGACGTTGTTATTAATCTCTTTATTTCTTTCGTTTTCGTGTACACAATAAATTTCTCCGTTACAGACCATATTGACCGCGATTTAAAATAAACAATTAAAAAATAATATCACAGTAGAATTAACGCACTTTCAACCAGTTATCACAGACAAAGTTATTTAAGAAAAAAAAGAAAAATTCATGTAGCACATGTTTCGAGTCGCGAAAAAACGCCTGTAGCTTGATTCGACATACTGTTTGTTCATTAATCGATTCACTTTTACAACTAAACACAACAAATTCTGGGCCACAAATGTCTACAAATATGACCTCCGCTACATACTTATACTGATATTGTTTGTCATTATCACGCAGGACCTGACTGGTTAGAGATAAAATGAATTTTAAACTTTATAATACAATAATATTGCCGATTTCCATAAAAGTGGATTATTTTGTTTGAATCTTGACGGATTTTAAAAATATTATCTACTGGTACCTGGAACAGGTGCTTTCAATACCTTAAAAGGATTACAAGTTGAATGGAATCTGCTAATTTTTTTCCTTTTTTGGTACTAGATTTTTTCATAGATGTTGATTTATGATTTAACGGACTTTTCCCAATTATTATTTTTATTTTGCATAAAGAGTTAGAAAAAAAAGAACCACAAAGAGAAATACATTTTGCAGCCTTTGGAAACAAAAAGGGGGGGTTTAGTTTTTTGCAAATATCTCAAAAACTAATAAAGATTTTTCAAATAAAAAAAAAGATTTGAGAAGAGGAGGAAATTTCCTAAAAAAAACCACGACTCTCGGAACTGTAGGACCAATATTTAGAATTTTCTCAGAGGGATGAAAATACGACCGAAAACGGGTGTTCTGGCTTCCGTAAGCCACGCCTACTTTGGACACTTAAAATTAATAAAAAATTAATTAATTAATTAAATTAATAAAAATTATTTTAACATAATAAATATGAAATTTAAGAAATGAAAAAATTCAGGGGCTTACTGGATAGATAAATGAACAATAATCCG
>CAJUYG010000069.1:382147-415845 GCA_910591675.1 Galerucella calmariensis | reverse complement strand
ACGAAAAAAAGTAAAAAATGTCTCAACGTGGCCCCCTCTCCCCTACTTTTCGAAATACAGGGTGTTAAAGTTTTGAAAAATTAAATATTTTAATTCGATAACTTTAAAATGGTTGGATAAATTGATTTGCCATTTGGCAGGTTGTTTAAATGTAAAAGGGCATATTTTGATGGAAAAATATTTTTCAATTTTTGATCCAGTGGTGTGCGTTTTTCACGTGAAAACCATTGAGGAATACAAAATTGAATGAAAATTGCTTCAAAAGTCAGTGGCGTAAAAAATGGGAGGGCAAAGGTAACATATTCTTCCACATGTACACCACTGAATCAAAAATTAAAAAAATATTTTACCATCAAAATATGACTCTTTACATTTAAAAACCCTGCCAAATGTCAAATCAATTTATCCATCCATTTTAAAGTTATCGAATTAAAACATTTAATTTTTAAAAATTTTAACATCCTGTATTTCGAAAAGTAAATGTGCTGGGCCCCTTAATCCTTATATCATTTTGTCCAATTTTACGAGAGGTTTCTACGTGCAAACGTTGTAAGTGTCATTTGAAAACACCCTGTATAACTTATATCTATTTATGTCACAATCAAACTGCTTCAAATATACTGAAAAACTAACGTAAATAAATAAATTTTGAAAATATTGTTTTTTTTTGGGGGGGGGGTAAATTGGGAATCTTATTTTTTCAAATTGAACCTTGCGACATGTCAAACGAAAGAGCTTGTTCCGAGGGTCACACATATATTTTTTTATTTTAAAATGACTACGTTTCAAGTTATAAAAGAAAACATCAAAATAGAACACTTTCCTTTTTATTTCCAATTTACCTGCTGTTATTGTTAGTTTTCTCATTTCCCTGATTCCGATTGAATCCATTTACTATTTTCTTTATAAATTTCATTTATTTTAGGCACTTTTTCAATAAAAACTGTAAATTAATCACTGTATGATATATATTAACTCAATTTTGGAATTGAAATCTACTACGGGAACCGGAATTGAAACTTATCGAATAAAAGTATTACACACGTAATACTTTAATTTATTTTTGTTTTACAAACATTAGTGTGGGTAGATGTATAAATTATTGATAGAAATTGTGATTTATTCAGTTTATAATCTAAGCGATAATAGCGTGAGGTAAAAAGTTTGTCCAAAATCAATTGTTTGATCGGCATACGCCATTTTTTTAAAACTAGTATATACAGGGTATTTATAAATTCAAGTTATAAAATGCAGGAGGTGATTGCTCGTATGGAATTAATATGGGTCTTTCCTATAACAAAATTTCCCCATCCCACCCCTTTCCGAGATATCACCCTTGAAGGTTGGTGCCTAAAATTGAAATAAAATAGAATTTTTATTTTTTTTCTAAAATTTATCTCAAGCTAGAAACATTTCCGTGCATTTCCAGGATTTATTATGTTTTAAATCTTTACTGTTTTCCACTGAATTAATAAAAAAAATATAAATTATGATGTCCATTTTTTGCAGCTATTGGTTTTGGGAAAAAAATTTAAGAATAAAAAAAGTTTTTAAATAGAAACCACAATAAATTTTTTAATTTTTTATTTCGACGTTTGGAGTTTGATTCCCAAAAAAATAAGAGAAAAAATAATAAGTAATGCCACAAGGAACTTAAAGAAGAAATTTTGAAAAATTGCACTTTTTTACCTACAGCTGTTCAGAAGTAGGTTAATTAGATGAAAATATAAGTGTACACCCGGTATATTTACCTACTAAAAGGAGAAATATTTTAACTACACTAAAATAGTATGTTAAATTATAAGTGGATATCAAGATCTTTAAAACACGCGCGATTTTTCGAGCACGTGTTTTAAAGACCAGTTATCCGCGAATACTTTACGCTATTTTTTGTATTGGGGCACTTTGAAATTATAAATACTGGTTTATAACTACTACAACAACAAGAAATGGAAATCATATATGGAAATAAAATCTAAATGTCAAATGGTTGAATTCGTGATGTATATGATGTATACCTTGCGTTGTCATGGAAATGAGAATTTGTATTTTGATGGAAGTTCAACCTTATTGAGTTCTGTGAATGTCAATAGTATTAATTTAAATACCATATCCTAAGATTTAAAAAATCGAAATATTAATATTTCAAACAATACCAACGGCACTTTCCATTTTAATTTATAAATCTGACATTGTTAAATATTGTTCGAATAAAAGTTTTGACGTTACAAACTACTCCTGTCAGATCAATAATAAAAAATTATCATTTAGACATGATTTAGACCATAGATTTAGTTGTTGATGTTGCCACGGTAACTTTAAAACACGTGCGTTTTTTAAAGTTCGATTTCAACACGCTGAGGCGTGTTTTAAATAGGTAAAATGGTTCACCAATAAAAAAAAACAAATGTTACGCCTATGGATTACGAATGCTTTATTATTTTAATACTCTCTCATTCATAAAAATACACTATAGGTCATTCAATATCAACGTGATTTCATTTTCGAGCGGTTTAGTTATGACGACAATATTTGGCTGTGACGTAGATTGGAATTTATAAGGTATCGGGTATACATATTTTCCTCCTTAGTGATGTACGTTTAAGAATTTCCGGCATTTTGTTTGTTTTATATACAAAGTTACCACATAGTTATCGAAAACATACTTTTAATTATATGAGAGAGAGAACAGCCTTGGGTATGATTTGGCACTTAATTTTTAATGTATGCCTAACAAAATTTACATGATGCGACCTTTATTTTGCTATTAATTGGCATTCAGGATACATTTTGACTAAATTTTACTTAGACGTAAAAGATAAGTGAACTTAGAATGAGCTGGGAGAGGAGTGTTCGGGCCAGGAACCAAACACTCTGAAAGCTTGGGAAAAACCCAAGTATCTTTCAAGCGGAAATCCACGCCATAAGAAAGTGCGCCAGTTCAATATTGATAAAGGATACAGAAGACAAAGGATTATCATAATGTCGGATAGTCAAGCAGCCATTAAGGCACTGAGCTCTTGTGTAATCAGTTCCTAAATGGTGTGGGAATGCCTAGACAAACTCAATGAACTAGGCTAGAACAATGTTGTCACCTTACTATGGATTCCAGGACACACTGGAATAGAAGGAAATGAAATAGCAAAGAGGGGGGCTGAAATACCTTTCTGGAGGCCTGAACCCTTTTGCGGAATCAGCCCCAATGTAATATTGGAAGAAATAGGTATTAAAGCCGAGAAAAAAAGAAGATCTGACCATTGGAAAGATCTAGTAGGGCTTATACAATCAATGACTCTTCTGGGTGACTACAACCTGTTGAGTTCAAATGAATGCATAAATCAAAGTAAAACTGCACTAAGAGTTTTAACAGGGTTTTAACGGGACTTTGTCGTCTGAATGGGCACCTGAAAAAGCTCAAAATAGTGGAGGAAGAAGAATGCATATTTTGTGGCATGGAAGAAGAAACTTCCATCCACATACTTTCCAATTGCACAGCACTTCAGAATCCTAGAGCCCAGCACCTGGGAGATTACTGGATAGAAGAGGAACATTTACCTAAGTTGAAGCCTGCAGACATCCTAAAATTCCTCCGGGAAATAGGACTAAAGGAGACTTATGCTCTGAGACTCTCCTCAGAAATTAAGTAGAAGAAAGGGGGTACAATAGATATTTTAGGTCTCAATGAATGTCACCCAAAAATACATACATAGGTACATACAATCGCAAGTGTAGCAAAGACGCCAACTTACCAGTGGCGGCTCCTCGAAGGAGGCTAAGGAGGCTCAGCCTCCTCAACAATTTATCCAGCAAATAGCACCAGAAATATTTTGTTGATTATTCTCAATTCTATTTCCCCGTTTTCACTACTTATTTTAGAACCTGACAGCAGTGCCCTGAGGTTAGATTCCACAAACATCTCTCTCGAAACACGTGATGCTTAACACAGTTGCCCTTTTTCTACCACTCCAATTGCTAATACCGTAAAAAATAGAGGAAATGGCAACACTCTTAGGAGGCTAGCTTCTAGGGGTTGCGATGATATATGAACAACGAACTACGGAATACAGAATACGAATCAAAACTGCGAAATACAATGGGCCAAAATCGTTATGGAGAAGATTTAGTAAAACGATTGAGACAAAATGATGTTTTTTCTGATAATATTATTGATCATTTTCCGCAAACTAGAGACCGTAGGAAAAATTTTTTGGCAAGAGAAACTCTATACCTCAACGTTGGTTCTTGCTGGGCAACAATCAATTTTGTCACTCTAGTGGATGGTACGGTTGCTGCGCAAAGGTTATATTAATTTTCTGAATAGAGTAGGTATATTTTTACGAAAACGTTTTATGTCCAGCCTCCTCTCTTAAAGGAGAGCTGCCACTGCAACTTACAGTGTTTATAAACGGTTTATTAATTTCCAACTGTAGAGTACTATAATTATTTTTAGTCTCTTTATTATCTCCCAAAGTCCTAGAACACCCTGTATATTACGGAGAAACATGAAAAAATTGAATCGCGCTCACTACTTTTACATCAAAACACCTCGCGCTCAATAGTAATCAAATTCAGGTTATTTGGAGACTCTGAAGGACATAACACCTGCATTATATATTTTTTGTTCAACACATTTCTCACGTTTTATGAGAACAACAAACCTCGCCCAATGCATTCAATTTCTTAGAACTATTAAACCTATAATTATTTCGATAAAATCATCAACTCCAACTACTAACAGCCCGGGTCAAGTTCGTTTCGTACGACATATGAATAAATTTAAATCACTCATAATTATTTTAAACAAAGTCAAAAATAAACAACGGAGGATCTGCAAAAATTCTTCAAGTTCTACAACTATGATTACCAACATCTTACAGCCTTGGAATTAATAAGAACTATTTTGAATTTTTTTTAGTATCAAATACAAGTTTTTTTTACAATATTTTTATTTGTGTATTCCTCTATCTCTCTTAAACTGACGGTTATACCTATTATTTGCTCTTTGTCTCTTCTTCTAGCCGTAAATATAAAATTTAACCTTACATTTTAGGGCAAAAATTATTAAGACCATTATTATAGACAATAAAATTTCGCACCTTCTGTTTCCTGTAAACTTTTTTTACGATTTATGGCCCATTTATTTAACCGGTTCCTCTATCTCAGCCCATAACTCGAAATATTGGATTAATAAAAAAAATGCATCTATCAATTTATTCTCTACAAATTTTGTCAAAAAGTTTTTTTTCTAATATCCATACTTTTTGAGCTATAGGACGTTCAATGTTTGACTACCGGGCATAGGGTCGAAAATTTCAAGGTATTATACAGTGCTATTCAAAAGTCCCCCCCTCGTATCTTTTGAACGGCTACACTTACATTAATAAAATTTGGAGGGTGAAAATAAAGTGTTGTAAACTTCTCTACGAATGGTAACAGGTGACGTAATAGTAATAGATGACGTCACAGTGCCACTCTGGCCAATAATTTTAAATAGGACCTTATGGAAAGATGATATCTCGTTTGAAAGGCATTGACATTGGCTACAAAGCCATATTAATTTTGTTTGTGTTTAAATTAAATAAATACCAAAATTATTATTTCACATTTAAATATTGAAGATTTTTCAGTCCGCCTCTGGTTAGTTGTCAAAAAAATTAACGTTTTTAATTTAATAGTATTTGTTGCTTTGCAAAGTTTTTCTAAATAGCTTAAATATTTAATTTTATTATTGTTTAACGGGGTTTAACGAGACGTTTAAGAGTTTACATAGGCAAAATGGTACGTACTCAAGCCAACAAAGTAGCAGCTATCTTAATAATTGAATCTAGAAAGAATCTCCATGAAGCGGAACGTTTATTTAATGAGAGATACCCAGATCGCCCCCCATCTCGAGAACTTATTTGAGGGAGCTTCTTCACAAGTTTGAAGCAACAGGTAGTGTTCAAGATGCCAAACGATCTGGTCGACAAACATTTAGTGATGATAAAAAAATTGATATAGTTGCAGAAATGGTATTAAACCCTACGTCCTCTTCAACTAAAGTTGCGTCTATCTGTGAAGTAAGTAAAAGTACAGTACAGAGAGTGTTGGCTAAAAATAAATTTCATCCATACCAGTTAACCTTTCGGATGACGACCCCGACAGAAGACTCGAATTCTGTGAATGTATGACAAAAAGAATTAGTCAAAACCCACATTACACAAAAACAATTTGTTTTAGTGAGGAAAGTACTTTTTGCCTCAATGGAAATGTGAATACACAAAATGTAAGGTATTGGAGTGACACAAATCCTCACACTTTTCGTGAACAACATACCCAATTTCCAGAAAAAGTCAATGTTTGGGCAGGTATTTTGGGAAACCACATAGTTGGTCCTTTCTTCCTAAATTCAAATTTAAGCGGTGAAGTGTATCTGGAGATGTTACAAAATGAAATTGAGCCGTTAATTCTTGAAATTCTGGAAGCTAAGCCAGATGAATTCGGCCATCTGGAAATAACATTTCAACAAGATGGTGCTCCTGCGCATTATTATGGTGCAGTAAGACGTTACCTGGATGAAGAAAATCTAGGTAGATGGATCGGCAGGCGAGGTCCTACAGAATGGCCACCTCGGTCACCAGATCTGACACCATTAGATTTTTTTCTATGGGGGTACTTGAAATCCAAAGTTTATACTACGGCACCAGATAGCATTGGCGTTTTGAAAGAAAGAATTATTGAAGAATGCAATGCAATTTCAGCTGACACATTCGAACGAGTACGACAAGAGTTTACTAATAGGATGTATTACTGTCAGGAAGTAGACGGAGCACATTTCGAACACTTGCTATAAGAATCCATTGTTGATATTTGATTAATTAAATTTAAAAAAATAATTTCAATAATTTTGGTATTTATTTAATTTATCCGTCAAAATTAGTTTAAACCCAAACAAAATTAATATGGCTATGTAGCCAATGTCAATGCCTTTCAAACGAGATATCACTTGCCATAAGGTCCTATTTAAAATTTTTGGCCAGAGTGGCACTGTGACGTCATCTATTACTATTACGTCACCTGTTACCATTCGTAGAGAAGTTTACAACATTTTATTTTCAACCTCCAAATTTTATTAATGTAAGTGTAGCCATTCAAAAGATACGAGGGGGGTGGTGGGGACTTTTGAATAGCACTGTAGAGTATAACCGTTGTACATAGTCGCATCTAGAAATATTTTAGATATAAAAAAACTACTTACATGACCATCGATGAATTTTTCATGATTCGTCCACATGGTCCAAACTGTTGGACTGGAGAAGGTGCATTTAAGGATCGAGTCCTCCTGGAAACAAAAATAACTTTTTTTATTTAAGGAATCGTATGAAATTGTAAATTATTTCTGCAAAAATTTGTTATAATGACAAGAGAGTCTTAAAATGAAAGTTTTTTAAAATTATCTGTAGTAAAAATGCGATATCCCTCGTAGGTATATTGTGTTTTTTCACTACTCAGAGATAGGTATAATTTGTTTTCTAATCGATCGCACCCTGTATACATATTTTTATCAACTTTTAACTTAAATTGGAAATCTAAAAATCATAATTGTATAAAAGTTTTTATAGTTTATAATAATTGAAAAATGTTTATAATAACAATTAATTATAAGTAACGTGACCTTGGTATACTACAAATGTTAATAAATGAAGTAATCTGTCATATTTTATAGTTTTATCATGGTCAATGCGTTCATTAGCAAAAAAAAGGCTATGTATTACTTAGATGTTAACAACACTATGAATGACTTTCTTTATTTTTAGATAATTTGATATTTTACTTTGTATATTTACAAACCAATTTTATTCTCATTTTACCTATAGAGAACCCCACGTTCTTTATCTTGTTCTATTAAACTAACACATCTACTCAACTCGTTAAAATTCATGTTTCACTTTATATACTAAGTATGAAGGAACACACGACAATGTAAAGTTTCCAACAAGACTGAGGGTAATGCAAAATGCAGCAAATAACGATACCTAAATTTAACTTAATTACGATCTGAATGTTTTTTGTTTTGAAATGAAAATCATTGCATGAACCTACGTAAGACGTAGAGCTGTTCATGTTTATTTTGATTTTATTGCAGGAATTACCTGTGGAGTTAATTCACCTGTTTAAGGGAACAGGTATTCTCTGGGCTATTCGCAAATTGTTTATATTAAAATTTATTTTGTACCTATTGAGTTTTCAATGTTTGATTAGACGTTCGGGGTTTTTCTATTTTGAAGTGGTTAAACAAAAATGTAAAGAAAGCATACGATAGTTATATTTGTCAACGTTAGGGGGACGTACTTAAAACGGTGAATTTTACAAAATTTGACATCTTTGTAGATTTCTACTATGCAACACAACTGTCCGCAGTGTAATGTGTGTTGCATACATATTAGGGGATGATACAAAACAGAATGCCAGCTTGTAGATTTTTTCTTTGTTCAAATGAAACTGGAAAAGTGAAAGTTGGTATATGCTTGTTCCTGTCATTATATTAACAAATTTTTCGGATTTGCTTTGTGCTACCCGTGGAGGTCTATTTCTAATGTGAAAAATGCTTTGATTCTTTTTCCTTATTTGAATTATCCAACAACTTTTCAGAGATGTTGTTCTATCGATGTTAAAACAAAGTATAATAATATTCTACCTTCGCCTTTGTTTCTCTTCCGTTCCTTCTATCAAGCTAATGGCCCGAATAATTTTTGTGGATTGCATGGTTATAGGTACCTACCTACTCACATTCACTAAATTAAATAATATAATCAAGTTAAATATAACATAATACAGATAAATTTGATAACATTTAGATTACTTAAAACGACTAAATAAATTTTCATATCAGTCGGAACCTTTGTATAAAAATAACAAAGATTATCACCGCCAAAAAAAAAATTTCCGGTACCGGGAATCGAACCCGAGCCTCCTGGGTGAAAGCCAGGTATCCTAGCCACTAGACCATACCGGATATATTAAAGTTGAAACATTATCTCGTAGTGTTTGAATGATTTGGATAATCACTTACCAATTAGATCTAAAATTAGTATTTGGCACTGTTATTTTACTTTTCATATTGAATAATGACCCCGTTAAGCTTACAAAACAGCAAATTTTTAAAAATAAATACAGCACGTCACTACTACAATCTACAATTTTGACAACGTAAAACTAGGTTAATAATGTACTTACGGCCAAGTTCCAGATCTACTTTGCCTTCTATTGATTTCACTATCATCGTCGAATGATTTACTTTCAACTAAATCTAATTTATTATCGTGTTCTTGAGGTTTTTGATTGTGTAAACACGTTAAACGAAATTCTAACCTATCAGCCATCCTACACTGATGCAGAGTTGGTAAATCAGTTTCTGAACCAACCCATAACGAAACCATCATTTATTTTACTGTTAGCTGTTTAAATAAAGCAATTGGCAGTGTTTACCGATAATTACTTGATGATTACAGAATGACCCATTTCTTAAATTTCAAGTTATAGCACTCCTTTATTGTTTACGAACTTTCGCTTTTAAATCACACTAGGTAGAAATGAACTTATTTTTTATTGCTAGGCAATTTGTAATGCACTGAGTTCATTTTATTAAAACCATGTTTATATTTCATACATCAGAAACATTGCGAAATGCAAATGTTCACCGATTATCTGGACCGGAACCGTCAAAGCTAACCGCAAAACACTTGATTAAAACCTTTAGGTAAGTCACTAAAGTTTAACAAAACCCAGATAAAACTAGTCAGGTAATAATTTCTTTCCAAGAATGAAAACAATAAGCACAATATTGATTGAATTATGCTAGATTAAAATATAATATATTATAAAGACATTAAATATTGAATAGTTAATAATTAGATGAACTTTTAATAAAGAAAGATATTTCTTTTCTACATCTCACACCTACTATTGAGTGCGGCCTAATTTCTCAAGGTCAGTATTGATTACATTATACAATTTAGTTATTTTAAATAAAATTAAAATAGGTTGTCGTTTTTAATAAAATCGAACTTTATATGCAATAGATAATATTTCAATAGTTAAAAATATACCTTTATTTTTTTGATGAATTTCATCAATATAGTGTGTGCTATCATATAATCTACTTCTGCAAACATCTTTAATAATCCGGTATGGTCTAGTGGCTAGGATACCTGGCTCTCACCCAGGAGGCTCGGGTTCGATTCCCGGTACCGGAATTTTTTGGAAATTTTTTCAACTACAGAATTCCAAAAGTGATTGTCAATTTTGATCAAATTATTACTTGAAACTTTGCATAGCAATGAACTTTTACTTATAGGCAGTAAAAATACACCATTTATGCCTGTGAGTTGTTAATAAAAAGTCTTTTTTCATGTAATTTGGAAAAGCTGAACACCTGAATATATCGAAAGCTCCTGAAAAGTCGCTGAAGCCTTCACTTTGGGCCCAATTTGTGGGTAACGGCAGGTGTTTTAAAACGAGAAAAAAGTCAACGTGATTGAGTTTACGGAAGGGGGGGGGGGAATGGCCCCCTAAACTCTGGACGCTAAAGGCGGCGCCAGACATGCGGCATTCGGCGAGTACCGAGCGACTGCTCGCCAAGTAGCTAGTAGTGTGGACGGGTTCAACGCTACTTGCCCATGACCAATTTTAGTCTTTGTGCAGTGCTCGCGTAGTTCCCGTTGTTTGTCGGTCTTTTGAAGCAACATCAAAGGAAACGAGTATTGGCCGTATAACGCTCTGAATCCGCATCCACATATGGCGAATATCTGGTTTAGGTGCTTGTCATTTGGTGATTACTCCGCACACACCTTGCCGAGTAACTCAACTACTTGCCACTCTGCGAGCAGTCGCTCGGTACTCGCCGAATGCCGCATGTCTGGCGCCGCCTTAATATCTGGCTCAATATGCGAATTAGAGAATTTTTTTTCCAATAAAAAATGAATATCGTGTTATTATCTACAGAAATGGTCCCTATCATTTTTTTCGAAAACTCAATAGTTATCGAGATAATGTGTCCTGAAAGTCTCCTCATTTCAGCTGCTCCTCTGCCTATAGGAATTCTGCTGTCAATGCATTAACTTGTAAGCGGGCGGACGAATTATTGTTCCATAACTCGGCAAAAAATTGACATTTTCCGATGATTCAAAGTTCATCGCAATGGGAAGACCCGTAGCTATCATTCCATGTGACTTGCAGCTCGTTCGTACTTGACAAAAATATTCAAAACAGCGGTCAAGTTTTTTTCCACAAGATTTTGAGACTATTTCATTAATTTGTTCATATTTTTTTTTAAATAGTTTTTTATCCTAATTTTTCTTGCGTTTTGATGAAAAATTGATTTGTTCTGGAACTTCTGGGAGTTTTCAGGAGCTTTGTCCCTTCATTTACTGGACTATAATGCCACCGTATCAACAATTTCCATACCTACTACGTATGCAACCAGCACAGCGTAATGTATGTTGCATAACACTCCTTACTACTCCTGTGCATTTTCTACGTTTCTGGAAAAAATTTTGACGAGGCACTGCTGGTGTAGTGGTATCATGCAAGATTCCCATTCTTGCGTCCCGGGTTCGATTCCCGGGCAGTGCAAGTTAAATTTTTATTATTGGAGGTATCAATATTTTAAAAATGAAGTTTCACTAGAAAAGTTTTAAAAGAATTTGTAAAATGTTATTATTTCTTATGTTCAAGTTATAAAGTAATAAGTAAAGGTCAAATATGTTTTTCATTATTTTAAAAAGTTACCTGAATTTATCAAATTTTTCAGTGGCCCTGGAGACAAAAGTCTTCAATTCTCCAAAACCTTCGCATTTCCTTCTTTCTTCGTCGGCTACCATGGCCTTGGCAAGTTGAAGATCCGATTCATTCATCGTTTCAAACACTTTACACAAACGTACGAAATTAAACAAATACTAAGTTCATTAACAAAAATAGAGATTTTTTAAATAATAAAAGAATGAAACGTATCTATACTTCGATCGCCAAACTTCGAATACCAATAGAAAACTGTTCTAAATAACAACAATCGACGATCGCCAAGTTCGAACTGCGATTATTTCGCTAGTTCTGAAGGTTATACAGGGTGAAGTATAATTAGCTGGTTTTGTAAAAAGCGGTACAGTACATCAACTAGGTATAAAAGCAGATCTTTTCTTAAACCTGTTGTCGAAAATATGTCAAATTATGACACTCTCTTTTGATATTAGTCTTAAAAATAGTTTGTCCTTTTGAAAAATATTTTACTGTTACTGTAGACCATACTGTTCAATTTTAAAAACGGTTATATTGATAGTAATTAGTAGTCATTAGGTAAATTAGTTTTTTTTTTGTAATTTTAATAATGAGAGACATATTTATTTCAATTAACATTTATTGAAACAAGTGATCGATGTACCACCTCCTTTTCTAAATATTTCTTAGTACAGCTCTGTGCTCCGATTTATCGATATCGAAACTTTCTTGGGCTTTGCCTTCTTTTCGTTTATGAGAAATAATGTCAGGGTCGTACCTAATGTCATATTGTTCCAGGGCACTACCTTGATCATTCTTATAAACATACATTCATTTTTTACGAACTGCCATGGTAATAAGAAATGCTTAAAATGTTCCATAAGAGAAACTCTATACCTCCACGTTGGTTTTTGCTGGGCAACAATTAGTTTTGTCACTGAAGTAGCTGGTACGGTCGCAGCGCGAAGGTTAAATTAACTGGCTGAGTAAAGTATATTTTTATGCCCAGCCTCCTCTCTTAAAAAGTTCACGAGCCGCCACTGATAAATGGTCAATATGGCTTTCTATTTTTTTTCCTAATTCTGTGTCGAAGAAAAATATTGTGCACGCCTCTGGTATTTGGATAAATAAAACACAAGTCAGATTTAAAATGTATCTTATTGTTTAATTAAATTTCATCTTTAAATATAACTTTTCATCATAGAATTTCAAAAAATACAATATTCTGATGTAAATAAAATTACTTCAGCAATCAATAAAAACATGATATATTTTTTTTTCAAATAGATACTTTCAAATAACCCAGTCAATACGTTTAAAACCAATCAATAATTTAGACAGCTTTTCAACTGAATTTTGATATTTTTATTTTTCATTTTCAATTTGGCTTAAATATCAAAATATTCTTACAATAATTTTAATTTGGCAATCAAATCACTTTATAGTTATTTATTAAATAATACTGAATGTTTTTTTTATCATAAGAAAGTGCGCCTAGTTCAATATTGATAAAGGATTATCATAATGTCGGATAGTCAAGCAGCCATTAAGGCACTGAGCTCTTGTGTAATCAGTTCCAAAATGGTGTGGGAATGCCTAGACAAACTCAATGAACTAGGCGAGAACAATATAGGCACCTTACTATGGATTCCAGGACACACTGGAATAGAAGGAAATGAACTAGCAATGAGGGGGACTGAAATACCTTTCTGGGGGCCTGAACCCTTTTGCGGAATCAGTCCCAATGTAGTATTGGGAGAAATAGGTAAAGCCGTAAAGCCATTGGAATGATCTAGTAGGGCTTATACAATCAAAGACTCTTCTGGGTGACTACAACCTGTTGAGATCAAATGAATGTATAAGTCAAAGTAAAACTGCGCTAAAAGTTTTATCAGGGATCCTAACAGGACATTGTCGCCTGAATGGGCACATAAAAAAGCTCAAAATAGTGGGGGAAGAAGAATGCAGATGGAGAAACCTCCATCCACATACTTTCCAACTGCACAGCACTTCAGAATCCTAGAGCACAGCACCTGGGAGATTACTGGATAGAAGAGGAACATTTCCCTAAGTTGAAGCCTGCAGACATCCTAAAATTTCTCCGAGAAATAGGAGTAAAGGAGCTACTAGTTTCTGAAACTCTCCTCAGAAACTAAGTAGAAGTAAGGGGGCACAATAGATCTTTTAGGTCTCAGTGAATGTCACCTCAAAATATATACATACATACATTATTATCAAACGTAGGACGCTTGTTTAAATATGCAAAAACAAAGAAGAAAAGATGATTACCATGGAATAAGAGTGAGAGGCAGAAAGAAATCTTTTATAGCCAGTGTCAACTCTCCAATGACATTTTGTTGTCTATAATTAAAATTTGCGGTACAAAGAATAGAAGTAGATAAAGTAAAGAATAGGCGAATATCAATATTTCTTTGGTTCTTGTTCAATATACAAAAACTTACTATACCCTTGCTGTAGCTGTTTAGGCCTATAGCCTAGTCAAAGTACACATAAAACTTTACGATGCCAGGCATGCACTTTTCCGGAAAATCGTTGGGTAAATTTTTTTGTTTTGTTTTTTCACTCTAATTGTTTAAATATTGAAAATACAGAAAAATGTTTGAATCAATAATTGTAGCTGATACATTTATCCACAAATTTTATCTGAAAAGTTTTTCTGTAAATTGAAAAGTTTACGAGATAAAATTAATGTCAGTGCTAGTATATTCGCAGTTACGCCTGAACGGCCCAGGAGCCAAATTTATTAAGGGCTCAATTTAAAAGTTATAAATTTTGGGCTTATAACATTCTGAAAAAATGAATGAATACATGTAAAATGTAGAGAAAGATCTCGGCTTTGAGATAGAAATACTTTCAAATTTGAAAAAGTAGATTTTCTAACTGTAAAATCAGTTTATTCATAAAAAACTAGAGCTAAAAAGTCAATAAACAATTATTATTCCTATTTAATTAATATTTATCCCAGCGATAATTCCTTCTAGAATTAGCATTGCAAATGAGCATAAAACATTATCATTATAAAAGCAAAGCCATCAATATTTCGAATTTCAAACAAATGCTTCTTAAAAATCTGTTTTTTTTGCATGCTTAATTTTACTTGTTTTTTTTTGACTTCATTCAATTATGTCTTTTTTCGAAATTAATATAATTCAATGAAATGTCTACTTTCGAAACTACTATAAAGTTTTTCTATAAATATCAGATTTTTTAAATAATAGACAATTATTTACAACAAATACTTAAATCGGACGTCTTTCAGCAAACCTTAAAAAGATTTTTTTTTCAAGGTATTTGTAGATACCCCATTTTAGAACACATTTTATTCGAAAAAATGTTTTCTAAATGTCATTGTTTACTTACTATCGTAAAATTAAAAACATGTAAATTGATGTGCAAACATACTACTCGGGAAGTTTCGTATATTTTGAAAAATAATGCAGATACAAGAAAAATGTTCAGACAAATTTTGTAGATAAATGTATTAGCTACAACTTTTGATTTGAACATTTTTCTGTAATTTCATTATTCAAACAATTAGAGTGAAAAAACAAAACAAAAAAAATTCACTTAACGATTTTCCGGAAAGCATGCCTAGCATCGTAAAGTTTTTCTCATGCTAATCACAACCCTTTAAAATACTCAATTTTGAATTTTCAAGTTTTTTGTATTTTTTGCGGCATTTTACGGATATTTTGTGTACTTTGACTAGGCTAGTACATTTCATGTAAAAAAAAGCATTAACGAGAACATATCTCTTTAATATTAAAGTGCTAAAAAGAAAACTACCTTTTTGCCTACACATTAAACTTGAAAAAAACAATAAAAATATCAAAATTCAGATTTACATATAAAAATTAAATAAACCAGACGTTCACAGTACCGACGAGGAAGAGAACCCTTATAATAAAAAAAAAACTAATAAATATCTACCTATTAACCCCCACTTAATTGTTTTTCCAATCTGACCTTCAAAGTTAACTTTTCCTCCCTTAATTCAGCCAATTCCTGGCTAAGTTCTTGGCAAATTCTTAATAAAACAGTATTCTCTTCCTGCAGCTGTTGAAACAGCTGCCACTTGACTTTGTCCTCTTGAGATACAGGACTGTTGTTCACTTGGGGTTTTCTGTAGATTTCGAAAGCTCCATGTTTTTTCGGAGCTTCCTCACTAGTACCCGCCTGGGAAAATTGCGCAAACAGCTTTTTTCTCTCAGCTTCATAAACATCCCCTCTAAATATTCCCTCGGATACGTTTTCATATTTCTCGAATTCGAACTGTTCGAAATTAGCGAACGCTTCAGTTTGAGATGTAGAATCACCTTCAGATCTTTGGTTAATCAGTTTCTTCGCTCCTTGAATATTCGGGCTGATTCTTGGAGGCACCGTTGGAGGCGCTCCAAGTTTACTAAGTCTATTTAAGTCTAACGAAGAGCTTCTACCGTGTGTCTTAAACGGTCGAGGTGGTGGAGGAGGTGGTTTCTCTTTTTTAGGTGGAGGAAAAGCTGGTAGGCTCACAGGTCCTTCTTCGGTACTATTTTGACTATTGGGAGGAGGAGGAATTGCTCCTGGTCCGGGTAAATTGATTTTTTTTGCTTGGGGACGCTGTATAGCGCTGTTTTGTGCTGCTAAGTTTAAATTCTGCAAGTTTTGTGTAAGTGCGTTTTCAGAAAACTTTTTCGGACTATGTAAATCAACGCCATCAGTTTGATCTTCTACTTGATTGTTATTGGCGACTTCAGGGGTAAGGCGTAGTGGTACAGGATGAAGTATTTTGGAATCCTTGTCTAAAGTAACTTTTTGAAAGTCAAAATTGACTGGTTTAGGCCCAGGAGAAGATACCGAGCTGGTAGGACTGTCCACAAATTTGGTCCACTCTTTAGCTGTATCTTTAGTCTGCGGAGATAGTATAGGTTCAGTTTCAGGACTCGCAGAAAGCGGAGTTTCGTTTCCAGGTACAAGCGGAGGTGGGAGAACATCGGGAAGTTCTATATGATTCCTTCTAAGCACAACCAGATGCATGGCTATGTTGAATTCTTGTAAAGAAAGTGCTCCGTCTTTTGTAACGTCAGATAGCTGCCAAATTTTTCTAAGTTCGTGGATAGGTAAACGGGATTTTTCAAAGAAGGTTCTAGCTATAGGTCCAGCTAATAAGGCATTAGTGTCAGGTT
Organism: Galerucella calmariensis; assembly: GCA_910591675.1. Taxonomy (NCBI): domain Eukaryota; kingdom Metazoa; phylum Arthropoda; class Insecta; order Coleoptera; family Chrysomelidae; genus Galerucella; species Galerucella calmariensis. The sequence continues at coordinate 398,905 of CAJUYG010000069.1, read as the reverse complement.
GGAGGGATCTAAACTGGTTAGTGTAATATTCTTTTTGTTCATTAGTTATAATCCATACTTCACTTGAGATTTCTGTGTCTTCTTCACTGCTGTGCTTCTCTGAAGATTCTTCTTCAGTACCTAGAAAAATAGATAATGTTTTAAAATAAGTGGTAAAATTAAAAACTAGCTTGTAATACCTAATAATTGTCTCTGTTCCTCAGAAATGAGTCCATGCCACACTCCTGAAACTACCCAACTCCGATCTTGAACACTATTGGTTGGGGTAGGACTATCAGAAGTTGCACTAGAAATATCAGGAGAACCATTCCTTACAGTTTCACTCTCAATTTCCGAATCTGTACTGGCAGTATCCACCTATTTAAGAAAATAACCAATATTTACATTGAACTTATATAATTACTCTACTTACTTGTTCTGTATAGTCATTTGGAGCATGCCTAAGTTCAATAAGATCTCCTATAGGACTTTTATTATCAATAACAGTCCATGTAAAACGGGGAAGAGGGAGTTCAACTTTAGAAGTTAATACTTCACTTCTTACTGGAATGTTGGCTTGATAAGCTGCCACTAGTTTTAATGCAGAGAAAAACTGTTTTTTATTCAAATAATTAGTACCAAGAGTCCAGCAAATATCCGAAATCTGTAATAAACAGTTTAAACTTTAAAATGCATGTTTTACTCATTCATTTTAATAATTTTGTAGTGTTTTACATTTACATCTACTACATTCAAGTTTGACTTATAAAGTTTATCCACGATTGAGTTAATTACAGCCGCTCTTTACTTAAATTTAAGGACAGTAACAATAAAAATCATAAGTAAACAACTGTTATCAATATGAACAATAAAAACTTACTTGGGAAATGACATCTTCTGGTACACTCCCCGACTGAATTAATTCAACTGTCTTTGTCAGAGATGCTTTGCCGGAATTATCTTCATCACAACACAAGAATACATCTGAAAAATACCTCTGTAACGTATCAGAAAGCTGTAAATCATCCATTTCTTTAAAAAAATATAGTGACAGACATCATAACCTTTGCATTTTGACATTTACAATCTAAGATGACAGATGACAAGGTCGTTTAATTAAGTTCAGAGTTGCCAACGTATTTTCGGTTTCTGGTGTTCTGGATCAGGATCACCTACCCCTACCGTTTATTCAAAATTAATGGTGCTCAGAAGGGTCAGATGTATAAAAAATAAGTTTAAAAAGATATAAAAAAATATATCACCAAGTTTCAAGTATTAAAAGCATTTTGTTTGGAAAACTAAAGTGTATTTGTTTTTTATTTACACTGACGTATCCCCAACAGCTGATTTGTTGGACAACATATCAAATGTATTGTCTCTAAAATCTAAAATATCATCCATCAAAAACAAACAAGCCTAACAAAAACTTGAGAGGTGCTTATACGTTTTTAAGGCATAAAAATAAAATTTATTCAGTAATAATACAGGTAAGAAATGATGAAATATTTGTTTAGTGAATATTAGCTAAGAAATAGGCAAATCATTAAGTTGAAAAAATTATGTTTATAGGTTTTTAAACATGGAGATTGATAATAATCATCCAATAGTTGAAGACGTTAATACAGGAGACACATCTACTCATGTTAATTTGGTTGAAGAGATGGTAGGAGAGGTAATTGTACCATCTAGTTCACATGCTGAAGGTATACTTACTATGGATTATTTCTCTTAAAAAGTATAGTGAAGGGAGATGCTAGGATTAATTAGAAACTTTGGAAAAGGTGTTTTAATCACTTTTAATTTTTAGACATCATCTCTTTGGGTAATTCTGTAGCTACAAACAGTATTGATATGTGTGCCAACATTGTCAATGAAGGTAACTAGTTAACCTCATTTATATAAATGTTGGATTTTATTTGTTATCAATTTATAGGTCCTAGTACATCAGAGACTGTATCCAATAATCAACTATCATCAAGACGGCTTCCTGATGTAATACATGTTATAACCCGAAGTAAGTTATGTAAAATTCTTCATTTGAAAACTTTTCGTTTTATAAAGGTTACTATTATCATCTGTAAAAAGAAATAATATATTTATCGTAATAATAATAGTGAGATTCAATCATTATCACATTTGTTATTCTTATGAATATACCTTATTATCATGATCATTTAATTTTCAGATATCACCCGGGGGCCAGGACCAAACAGGGTTGACCGTCATTATGTAAACCTAAAATTCGAAATAATGAAAAGAAAACTCAATATCTTAAAACTGAAAAGAGAAGGTCTTGTAAAGCAATTTGATATAAAAATGAGAATTCTCAAAACTCGTCTAAATTTTGAGAAGAAGAAATTACATGTTTTTCGCAAAAAATATAGATGTTAATGTTTCTGATTCATTTCAACAGGGTGTTTAAAAAAATGTTAATATCATTTTAAAACATTGTCAAAATCTTTGTATGAGCAAACGGTAGAAGATTCATCCTATCCACATTTTGTAGCTAATAACTTCTCAAACACCACCTGTATGTATTTAATATTGTGATAAGGTGAATTATTTCATATGCTTTTTTTATAAGAATTTAAGGAATTGTTTTAATTGTATTTATTTAAAATCGACAGATTCTCTACAAATATACATTAAAATTTTATTGTTTTAATTTCCTGATATTCAATAATTACTCCCTGATTAGCTCAAAGAGTTAAACGGCTGAAAAATGTGAGTAAAAGTTGCAGAATAAACAAAAAACAATTTTAATCAAACTGAAGGTATTTTTCGATTCCCCCTCGTATAAATACTTTTAATTAATTGCATAAGCAATATGTTTAAAAGTAAAATATTTCTAATTAGACAGTGCTCATGACGTAATTTTTCACAAACATTTTAAATCGCTTAGAAAGAAGTATTTTTTTTAATGCTGTGTACCTATTCCCTCTTAGTTTTATCAAAAACTATCCTAAACATTTCTTTCATAGAAAACTACCTACCAGTCGCCCCGACCACAATAGGGGAACATGCAACCCTATTTACCATTGGTAATGTCCTATTGTTCAAAATTTTGAATCAAATACAACACGGTTCGACGAATACAGTTGTTCGCAGACGGTCTCTATTCATAAATTTGGCGAATTTGGTGTATTTATCCGTTGAGCGTTGGCAGCCATGCGCCCATAATGAAAGTTCGCATATTGTCTACCAGACGGCGCGAGAGAGCCGCGACATTTTACATGGTTATTGACTGACTGGTGCTGTTCTGTTGTAAATATTGTTTTTTTCGGTGTGTCGAAAACTGTGTGTGATTTTAAGTGTATGGTGCGTGTGTGTAACTGTGTACGATGTTCAGAAAACCCGCAGGTTGATGGAAACCTACGTGAATACTGTGAAAAATCCGCCATAGGTCGAATAGCCTGTGGTAAATGTGTAAGCTATGTCGGCGGAGGGCCACCCTACAGGCGGCTGTAATGTCTAAGCCATGGATGTCGAAGTGAAACAGAGAAATAGGCGGAGAAAACGCGCCCAGCGTATGCAGGCACAACGAGAGATCAACAAAGCTGACCATCTCGATGGAGACAGCGGTGACGAAGATGTCATTCAGGCGAAGCCCCCGAGACCCCCTAACCGACGAAAAAAATCCAAAGAACCCCTCTGCGAAGAGGACATTATCGACGGATTCTCCATACTCCAATTCAGAACCTACGAAGACTTAGAGGTAAGTTTTTGTTTGAACCTTTTGTCTAAATTATCAATACAATTAAAAAACGCTAATTACTTTCAAAAATTACCAATTACGCTTGGAATAGTAAGTCTAAATAAAGAAACTTGCAAATACCACTTTTTTTAGTGAGGTTTCTTTGTTGTTGAAGTTACACAACAATCCAATAGTTTTATTTTCGTTTTTACAATTCATCGGTTATTTAGCTAAAGAATTTTCTCGTATTACATGCTTAGACAGAGTTTTTGATAGTTAAGCAAAAAAAATAATAAACACAAAACTGTTTATTAGTGAAATAATTCAGGATTGATTGTAAGCATTCAACCTCTTCAATGCAAATAAACATAATTTTCAATCAAAACACATAAATATTATCTTTAACTATAAACATAATATTACAGCACGCTTTATTACCATCAGATCACTTTGTTTTAATAATAATAGTTTTAGTAACTTTATAGATAATTAATACACCTAGCAGCTGATTAGGATGTGGTTGTACTTTATTTACGTTGTTACAAAAAACATTGTAAACAAAACAATGCAATTATGAACTCCATAAAAAAGTTACAATTTCTTTGACGTATTTAACTCGGTATTTAAGTAGTTATGTTATAAATTTAAACTGTTAGTTGAATGCAGAGTTGTTATTTAAAAAATTTAACTCAACGTGGCATTTTTCAGGGTTTCAAAAGCTTATTTATTATTCTATATTTTAAACAAAACATTTCGTTTCTATAAACAAAACGTTCTTTTAAATAATTTTCTGAGAAATTCTTCTTCAAGGATTGTTTTGACAATTGCATAATTTTTGGTTGACTAACATTCTTACTTTGTGGATTCTACTCATATTAATTAATAAATTACACTATTTGATGAAAACATTGATGAGAATTCTAAGAAAGATTAATAGTTATTTAAAATTTTCATAAATGATAGTTTCATTTGTAAGAGTAATAAATACATCACTGACAGGTTAGATTAGGCCATATTGTTCTGGAAGGTACATTGTACATTTTTCAGTATTTCTCTTTTTATATAAATAATTGTGATAATTAAAATCTTTGGAATGCTGCTTAAAGTGTTAATTATCCTGATAATTTTGCTTTCGTTCGTATTTGACGTGTTATTGACTTAATAATTTAGATACATTAATTTTTATAGCGTTATCAAATTAACTGAGTGTTATACATCCAAATGTCAACAAACATTATTACTTGAATCTAATATAATTAGAAAGTCAATAATTATACTTAGCTAATCTGGATTATTTTAGTACCTAGGTACTTGTGTTTAAATTTGCATCTAAGGTAGCCCAGTCATAGTGAGTTGTAGAAATTCTTTTGTAAATATTAACTTTGGAATTATATGCTTGAAACTAAAAATCAAAATATGTGACAAAAATGATTATCTACCATACGCGAATGAGTTCCAAATTACAATTTGGTTATTTAGGTTATTTTTTCTTGAAAATGGATCATTATGATTATTTGGCAAGTGCTGCTATTTTATACGAGCTGCTTGAACTATTTTTTTTATTCCCCTTGCCTAACAGGTAACTCAAAGTTATCGTAGGTCGTATAACCATTACAACCAACCACAGGAAATTGTGTTTTTTATTCGACAAACTTTTGGTTTTAGATAAGATTTGAAAACGATTAGAAAACCAAAATGAGATTCATTTAAAAATCACAATACGATAAGGAAAATGATTTGAATATTTTAAATATTTTCTAGTACCAGGACCGATCTTAATATCAATTTATATATAACTCATGTATACAGAGTGTCCCAGTAGTTTGTAATTTGGAAGATGATAGATGGGTTAGGAGTAATGATAGTATAGTTGTGAGTGAAATATTCATGACTATGGAATTTATCAGAGCTGGCAACTGAGTAAAAAAGGAATGCCTATGTAGAGCTATCGATAGTATAATCGCCTTTAGTCGTAAACTGTGTTACTTTGTAGCTGTGCTTAATTCATTCAAAATGTAATTGAGTACTTAACTTGAAAATTACCTGAGCTAAGCAATAGTCGTTAATTATAAATTAAATTTTAAACATACCTGGCTCTCGCATGTGTTTTAGCTATTAGTGAGTAGATTTATCGCTCTTTCGTTTTGTTTCTTGTATCATTGAGGGAAAAAGTATTATTTTGTGATAATAATTATCTTTGTGACAAGCAAGAATTGGTATGTAGAGAGAATAATACGAGGGGTAAACAGCCGGCAAAAATCTTGTACGCCTACTTCCACATTTGAAAAAACTTCCACCATGTATGTATGTATTTTGGGCTGACATTCACTGAGACCTAAAAGATCTATTGTGCCCCCTTACTTCTACTCAGTTTCTGAGGAGAGTCTCAGAAACCTATGAATTTTAGACAGTTTTATACAATATGTACCCCTAAGTTGGAATCATATGGAACTTTGTTATTATTAATTTTAGGAAAAAAAGGTATTCTTCATAAAAAGTTGTGCATTATCTAAAACCTATGATACAGTCATAAAATATCAAATTTTTCAGTCGTATACGAGGTTTATCAAAAAATATGATAATTGAAAAAACTATAAACATTTTCATCCTCGGTTAATAGTAAAACACAGACAGATTCGTGAATATGGCGATATATATCTTCTAAATAAATCTGGAGACGATATCGGCGACACAATTTACCGAATTGGTTCCCTAATTAATCATCCAGCCGATTCCTCGGTAATTTGCATTTAAATCTGTGCGATTTTACGGTTCAAAATAAAAGTATTGGCGTCGTCGGGGAACGTAAGCCATCGAATCTTTTGAGCATAATTAATTAAGAGAGCGATTGTGAATCCGTCAATAAGAGAACGTTTTGTTCAAACAGTGGCGGAGGAGACAAAAAAAAAATAACCAAGATAAGTATGGACGTTTTTTATGGTCAAAAAATGCAACCAATACTCTGACAGCCATAAAATAATAGGCGTCACATTTTATAGCAAAATGTAACACGGAACTTTTCCTTGTATGTTGTGTGTATGTTTGTATTTTGGGTTGTGCAAAAGCCCACTTTTTTTAGGAAAAGACGACCCACTGGGTTTTTGAAAAATTTTGGGTTTTTGCAAATATAAAAATGCCGCGCTTTTATTAGTGGTAAATACTGGAAGTTGTCAGATGCCTGAATGCATTGATGCCAAAACATGCAATTTTAAAGACGGAACTGCAATAATTGTTTGTTATGAAAATAAATAAAATATGAAGTATCGAAGATGGTGAAAATTTACAGATTTTTAAACAAACCATCCAACCAAATCCAAATAATTTTATAATATGTATAATGTTAGTATTACTTAATATGTACTTAGAGGAACAAGGTTTTCATTTTGTAATTGTATTACATCTCCATTTTGTATTTTTTAAAACTCTTAGCGCAGTTTTACTTTGACTTATGCATTCAATAGGTTGTAGTCACCCAGAAGAGTCTTTGATTGTATAAGCCCTACCAGATCTTTCCAATGGATTCCGCAAAAGGGTTCAGGCCCCCAGAAAGGTATTTTGCTAGTTCATCTGCTATTTCATTTCCTTCTATTCCATTGTGTCCTGGAATCCATAGTAAGGTGACTATATTGTTCTCGCCTAGTTCCTTGAGTTTGTTTAGGCATTCCCACACCATTTTGGAACTGATTACACAAAAGCTCAGTGCTTTAATGGCTCCTTGACTATCCAACATTATGATAATCCTTTGTCTTCTGTATCCTTTATCAATATTGAACTGGGCGCACTTTCTTATGGCGTGGATTTCCGCTTGAAAGATACTTGGGGATTTTCCCAAGCTTTCAGAGTGCTTGGTTCCTGGCCAGAACACTCCTATCCCAGTTCTTTTTATTGCTTTTGAGCCGTCCTTCCTATTTAGGCCAGTAAATATAGAATTTAACCCGGCACTAAATTTCCGATCCAATTTTTTCTCCGTTAACATTGCAGGTGGAGAAAAGAACTAAATGCTGAGTACATAAAGAATCGGGATATTTTTATTGAATTTGTACCATTATACTCTATACATACCTTGAAATTTACGACCTTAGACCCAGTAGTCCATTGAACTTCCCATATCTCAAAAAAATTGGATATTAGAAAAAAAAAATTTTGATAAAAATTGTAGAAAATAAATTGATTTTTAAAAATGTATAGGTGCATTTTATTGATTAATCCAATATTTTAAGAGTTAGGTTGGCCGAGATAGAAGAACCTGTTAATTAAATGGGCCATAAATCGTAAACGGTAAATTTTACAAAAAAAAGTTTGGGATAACAAAAGATGCGAAATTTTTTTCTCTACAATATTGGTCCTAACGACCTTTTGTGATTTTAAGCCTAGTAAATGATTCTACACCTTTAGTTCGGGATTGACCAAGAAAACTGTTATTTTTACTGGCCTATATATAAATTAAGAGGAAGATGTGACATTATTTAAGGGTGAAGAAGAAGTATCTTCACATTAATTATAATAAAAAGTAATAAACTTTTTTTTAAAAGCAAAATTTCATTTATAACTTAAATTTCTTACCTTTTATGCTTTCATAAATTCTCGAGAGTTATAGATTTCTACACAAAAGCTATTATATTAAAGTATGTATATTAGAAATTTTACTCATAAATTTTTGTTTACCTAAGAACCAACTACCTATATCCTGTTCCGTAATAAAATCTGGTAGCTACTCTAAACCTCAGTGATCTTCAAATTTTAATATATACAATAAAGGCAATTCTCACACAGTTTAATCAATATGGCAGAAAGACTGCATGAAAAGAGGGGCAAAACCTTAAAACCCATAGGCGTACAAAAACAAATTAAAAATAAACTAAATATTGAGTGTTAACACTTTTACCTAATTTTATCTCGTCATCAATAACAACAAATAAAATTCAAAGTAGGGTGTCAGATCTTGTAGAAGACATTCTTTCAGGTAGTGGGCGTGTTTGTGGGTGACCATTTTCAATTTACCGATAAACAATTTCTAATGGAGCACTAATGAAAAAAAAGCGACTGGTGTTTATCGCGTACAAGCCCGCGAGGTGCAAAGCGTAGGAGCATCTTAATTGAAATTTATGGTGGTTAGTCACTAACTGGCTGATATGCAATATTCAAAATTGTCACACCTCAAGGTTTCTTGTCAATTTTTTTGTTATAGTCTATTTTTATGTACGAAATAGTAATACATAATATGTATATTGAAAAATTCCGTATATTAAAAAATGTTTGTTCTTACTCTGCAAACCAGACCTCCACACCTTTATTACCTCCTCGTTGGAAGAAAATATACGACCTTTTAAACTTTTTTTCAGTCGAGGAAAGAGATGATAGTCGGATGGATCCAAATCTGGTGAATAAGGGAGGTGTTCTAGTAATTCAAACCTTAAATCACGAATTTTTTGCATGGCAATATGAGATTTGTGTGCATGCAGGGGCGTTGTCCTGCAAAAACAAAACACCTTTGGATAGCTTTCCGCGTCTTTTCTCTTTAATTTTTTCCCCTAGAGTGGTCAGTAATCTCCGGTTATTGTTCTACCCTTATCCAAAAAATCAATCATGATTTCTCCATGGCAATCCCAAAAAACTTAAGCAGGAACTTTTCCAGCAGATTTTTGGACACGAAACTTCTTATGTCTTGGAAAGGACGAAGGACATTGATCACCAAGGGTATTAAGCATATCTTCGTAAATCTGCTTACCTCTTAACCCTTTTAAATATAGGTACTTGATGATGGCTCGATACTCCAATTTTTCGATTTTCACAATTTCGGTGGACATCTTGTTTCTTTTAATTTACTTTTTTGACGACCAACTTCACTCTGACACTTCTAATTAAGTATTGTTCCTTGCTATGGTAACGCAATATTTGGTTTAAGTATGGAACTGGTCTAGGCTGACTAGATATCAATACACCCTCGTATAATCCAAATTTTAATATTATTACAGAGTAATCTAATATATTTCCTAAAATTTTCATAAACCTACCTTAGCTTATACAAATTTTCGGTCTTTTTTAACCATAAGCTGTATAGAAAAATTTAAAAACATTTGGACAGGTCAAAAGTTCTGTGTATTAGAGTTTACATAGCCGTAACATAAGATTATTTTCAATATTTGAAATTTTGTTTTGGGAGATGGACTAGTACAGGCACAGATAAATAGAGAAGTTCCAAGAAAAACTAATTCTTTTTAAAATGGTACGCCTATGTATTACGAATGCTTTACTATTTTTATACCCTCTCATTCATGAAGATTGACTGTAATATTAAAAATTTTGTGGGAAATTCTTCCATTTTTGTCTAAAAAACTCTCATTGATACATTTTACTCGGTCCTTCGAGACGAATGATTGTTATTTTCCACAAAACATCACTGCAACATGAAACAACTGCTTAGAATGTATTGAAAGAGAAAAAGCAATAAAATTAATCGAAAACATCTAATATAGTTTCTTTTTGTATAAAAAGATGACGCAAAACGATAAGATCCAGCTTGAAATCTTTTACATAAAACGGTAGAGGTATTTGTGCTTTTGCGGTTTTGATTTATATTGCGGCTGCTCTAACATACACAAGAAGATATATATATGTAAATGTGGATATTTTTCCTCTTCTGTTTGTGCCGAGTATGTTGTTAACGTCACAGATCGACGAATTTGTAGAATGGATGGACGATTTTCCATATATGTACAATGAGAAAAAAAAATAAAGTAAAAAACTTTAAAATTGACAAAAACAAAAAATTTAGTTATATGCCAGACGATAGGGGTAACAACTACAAATAATTAGCAATACGGTCGATTTTTTTTTAATAAGTACCTTAAAGTATGTAGATTAATATAAAAAAAAATTTACCAGTATATCGATTTCGCAGATTAGAAAAAAAAAATCAAAAACTTTTTTTTTTCGAAATTTTTAAATATTTCTCACTGGGAGGAAGGTAGAGAAAAATAAAAAATACCAGCGTGTATGGGGTGTGTTTTGCAACAAAAAGGGTTTCCTGCGTATCTTTCGTCCCTGCAATGGTTTGTCCGGAAAAAATTCGGTAAACTAAGTATGTGTTCTGCATCCGCGCGACTCTATTTTCTGAAGCGCGGCGGAGTACACTATAAACTATTGTACAGTTATAATGTAGATATAAATAATTGTGATAAGGCGTTTTGAAGAGGGAAGTGTCAGCTTTAAGACGGCATTTTTTTGTCATAGCACATAACCAATTTTAGCAAATTACTCATATATAATATAAATATTATATTCTAATCAAAAACCAAGTATTTCAATAAAAAATATATTATATAATAAGGTGGCATTGAAACAATTTTTCGAAAGATGAAAACTGTTATTTAGGAGGTCTGTTCCATAGATAAAATTTACGGATAATTAATTTTTCCTAATTACGAAATACGGCACTCTTCATTATCTTGTAAATTTTAGGAATCATGAATTTACAAGAAAATAAATATATTAAATACTGTTACTTTGAAAAAACTGGAGTAATTTTAATGGGGTTTGCGTAGAAATGTTGGGGAAACTTCCAAGATCAAGAATATATAATTACAAAATTAATTATTTTACATACATTTTTGGATTCAATGATTTTTTGTATTATAAGCGAAAATAGCAATTTTTATAGATTTTTATAGAAACTCAAAATAAAATTCGATACTCCTGTAATATAAAGATTGATATTCAACGAACAAAATGTATATAGTGAAAAGGTATAAAAGATGTTTAATATATAATTTTGAAATATAATTTTTTTTCCAATGAAAATATATAAAAATTAATTTATTTCCTTTTATTTATTATTTTCAACCTCAACTCCTACCAAAGATTGAAAAAAAATTCTGATTGAATATTTATATTTTATTCCGCAATTCAGAAAGTAGGTCTTTCGCCGTGTAGCAGAGTCGCGCGGATGCGGAACACATACTTAGTTTACCGAATTTTTTCCGGATAAACAATTGATCGGGCGAAAAAAACGCAGGAGACCTTTTTTATTGCAAAGCACTTCCCCTATTCGGTGGTATTTTTTATTCTCCTCCACCTTCCTCCCAGCCGGAAATATTGAAGAATAAAAAAAAAAGTTTTTTATTATTTTCTTATAATTTGGGAAGTCGATAGACTGGTAAACTTTTTTTTTAAAGTAATCTACATACTTCAAGGTATTTCTAATTACTTGTACTTTTGGTTTAAAATGACCCATACCGACTGGCCTATTATTTCTTTTCGTTTTTGAAAATATTCTTAAAGCTTCAATAGTATGAAACAATTATTCGGTATTTTTTCTAATAGTTTCGTAAACACGTAACTTGATTTAAAATATTTTATTTAGCGGCAAATTAAGATTTCATCGCCGAAACAAACAAAGTTGCCACATATAATTTCAAGCATCAACTTATCTCTCCTCTAAATCTGGGAAACTAATTATGTGGCTTATTTTAATTCGAACAAATGAGAGTCGTGTCGACCGACGAACTTGAAGATCACAACACTACAAAGACAAAAGAGAAACAACACGACCGACCGTGATGATTTTATTGTTCGCTAACAACTTTGTGGCACGTTGCCAAATTTTGTGATTTCTACGACGTATCTAGTTTAAGTTCGATTATGTTCAAACAGAGTTTAATAATATTGAGTTATTGACGTTTATTAGTTGACATTATGTTATGGAAACATTTAAATCGCCAAAGATTCCTATATACACTGTGGGCCAAAATAAAGGAGTACATTTTTTAATTGAAAATATTTTTTTTGTTTTTTGGGCGATTTATTTTCTTTTTGCAGGGCTAATAATCTAACATGTCCTCAACATGACTGTAAATTTGAAAACAAAAATAATGTACAGGGTCGGACTTATCAAAAACATTATATAACAGTGCATTTGAGCTCGTTGCAAATGAAAACTGTTTTAGCAAAAATTGTACTAATATGCTTTTTCGGTAGTTAAACTATCCAGAACACTTCAGCAAAATGGAAATTTTCCGAAATTACCGGATTCGCGAATTACCATTTTTTTTTAATTAAATAACATTTTAACAAATAACACATTTGTGAAAACAGTTTAGTAACTTTAAAACTTATTATGAATGTGGCCATTTCTTGAAATCGTCTGCGTCATAAATTGATCGCCCCAAACCGCCAATGAAACCCAAATTGTTGATTGTCGTTGAGCGCCAATGAAACAATAATTAAGATGAATGACGTTGAAAAAAATGATGTTGAATAATGCAGGTTCTTGCCTAACTAACCAATGAAATTTGGAGGTAAACTAAACCAGTTCACAGGACTTTGTTACCTTATTGATCTAAAGAATTTTTTTTTTTAGCAAAACTAGAAAAAAAAAAGAGAAAGCAAATTTAGGGTGCCACTAATTTTCTTTCCTAAAAGAAAATTAGAAAAAAAAATCAAATTTAATGGTCAGCTAACTTTTATCTGTTTAAAAAGAAAAGAACTTAAAGTTTCTGCATAGTAAATAAAACTAACTGAGTAAAAATAATGAGTATAATTACAGTCTTAAAAATTTACAGTATTTAAAAAAAAGGGTTAGTAACGAATACAAAAAAAATACTTAGCACAATAATACAGTTGTTTGAAGTAGACGATGATGTTGATGATGTAGCTGTCTATGTAGGTACTATCGATTGTCTGTAGAATCGGTATTTGGGAAACTTCTTAGTTAAACATGAACTGTGACCCAAAGGCTTGTTTGCCACTCAGGAATCTATGATCCAGAAAAATTTCTTGTCAAACCAGAACCTGTGTCCCAGAAACAGTCAGATTCTCCAGAAACTGTGCTCCAAGAAACTTTTTTTTCAGGAACTGTTTTTCCCAGGAACTGTTTTTTTTTGTGTGAAATGCAGGCAGGGTCGTGCTGTGATATTTTTCAGAGTGATGCATGCCTCCCAACTGCCACCCCTTATTTTGAATATTTTAAAATTGAAATAAAAAAAAACATAAGAAAAATCCGCATATCTTTATTTACAAAATATAAACAATAATGAAGTAATAGTGTAAATTTTAAGTCTATTTAAAAAAGGATATTATCAGCAATATTAAAAGCGGCGTGTTATTGTGAGAAATCATAAATCATGTAAGATGTTACCCTACCCCATTGGTGCTGATAACAAAAGTGTCTTTTTTTTTAAATCATAAATCGCAGCAGGAGCTAAAAATTTGTCAAATGGGGTTTTTTTTGGGACAAGAACATGTAACATGCCGTTCAGCTCGTTTTAAAACTATTTTTCCCACTACTACATTATGAAGTTGACAATTATTGCTTCTTCTAGCCAATTGAGAAGTTGAATTCCTCTATTACTCGTTAATAATTAACCTAGGTCAATAATGGGCCAATTCAAATATTTTGAGAATTCAGGGATAGTAGTTCAACAAAAACTTGTGCAACATAATTTTGTATACCCAGGAGATTGTCTTTAATATATTTGCTGCTTGAAATTACCTATCAAGATTAAATTATTTGAATAAAAATGCCATTAGTTTAAAATTCGCGCTCAACCAAAAATGACTGATGACATAACGCTACTCGTGGTGCGTTTGTGAATTATTTTTAATATTTGTCGTAAATTTGGCTAGTACCTAGTGAAAAAATTGTATATACACCATGGAAGTGAAGACATTTATAAGCCTCGCACCTCGGTGCGAAGCCCTCCACGAAATAATTTTGGTTCTCGGTCAATAATAATAGTCTTCACCACCTCGCTGTATAATATACTGTTATTTAGTGAATTTTTTGGCTCATTAGTCACTTCCTCTCTAAAATTTCTAAACATTCCGTTTCCTTTTCGCATTAGTCACTCCAAAAGAAAACATTTCGTTTTTTGTCTTTAGATATTCGAAATTTCAAATTGTCGATTGGAGCTTTGCCTTTCCTCTAACTGCTCTAACTCTGATAAGGCAAAATTTAAATATTTTTTAAATTTATTATTGCGAAAAAAATTTTATCGTCTGGTTAAGGCAAGTCTTCTCAGATAAGTTCCTCTTTAGCCTGTTTGAGATTTGGATTTGGCGTATTAATTATTATTAGAATTATTGTCCTTTGGATTTTTTTTGGAATATTCAATTTATATTGAATTTTCAAATATTTCAAAAAGTATTTTCATTCATTTCCAAGTTAACGTTAATTTTTACAAGGTGTTTCCTCCTTTTGCTTTCGTTCCAATTAAAAAGCTGGTGGCGTATCGGGGCTAGTACTAGAGTACCACAATATTATCCTGAGGGAGGTTAAAGGCCACGACAGGAGTAAAGGTAATCGCATTGCCGATTCTTTAGCCAGGGAAGCGGCAGGACTAAAAATTTTAGGACCCAGTAACACCTACGACTTCGACAATTGCGGAACTAGCCAGACGTTACACCCATGCACAATCCATTAAGAAATGGAATGGAATCAAACGATGCAGTCTTGCCAGAATCACCCTGGGCGACCGTGGGAAGCTGGCGTCGAAAAAATATTTGGCGATGACCAGGAAAAACCTACGTTTCAGTAGGATTTCTGACTGGCCACTGTCAACTAAAGAAACACCTCACATGGGTGTGAGCCTACACTCACCCTCTCTACTTTACAGATACAGAAGCTGGTGGCGTCCAATTTAATATTAATTACACCACCCCATCCCAGTGATAGCGTAAAAAGCATAAAATAGTTTAATTTGGCCCGAATTTCACCCTCTGAGGTGGAGTGCTCTAGCTTGCGGCTTTTAAACTTACAACCATAACCTGGAGGGCTTCTATTTTATAAATTTTCAAAGTAAAATCACTGTAAACACCCAAAAAAACCAAATTCCGAAAAAAAAACCTTTTATACAGTTGTTTTAAGATTCAGTCCGCCTCTGGGGTTTAGTAAAAAAATTCCACTAATATTATTTATCAACAGCAACATACAAAACCACTTTTAAATCAATCGCTTCTACTTTAAACCTTTCAACTCTCTCTCTCTCTCTCTCTCTCTCTCTCTCTGTGTAAGTTGTAATAAAGTGTTTATGATAAAACTCCCTCGAAGAAAGAGATCATGACAACATAAATAAAACAGAAGAGAGCATCTAGTCGTGTTTGTTTAGACGACTAGACTCACAAATATCTTAGTGGGCCCATTTGTTATCGATCTCAACTACGTATTTTGTACACACAAGATGTTACGAAAATAGCGAAACTTCTATTTCGAATCTTCAACAATTCATATAGTTCTAGATAGGCAGGCATTCCATATTCACAGATTAATTTAACAATAGTTAATAGTCATTGTTAAGGTTAAGAAGTATGTTTCGATTGTAGATAAAACGTTGTACTTAACACGTTTACACACATCATAAACCCCGCGTAACGACAATATGAACAGCTCGCACGCATTTCACCTACTACTACTAACTTATTAAATACACAGAAGGGTTGAATAAGGGGTGGTAATATCTCCTCGTTCTATCTCTCGAAGGGACGTATACATTCGACGTTTCATGCGTGTGTTAACCCCTAAAAGCATAATGTGAATTTGTGCCGGGATTTAATGGGTCGTATGACATACTTGTTTATGTCTAACTGTAGTTCGTGTTCCAGTGACCCATTTAATTTATGAATTTTTAAAATGTTCTTCGGGATACCTTCTTGGGATATTATCTCGTAAAACTTGACAATTTTTTGGTAACAGATACTCTTTTTTATTAAAAATCGATGCCAATTACAAACAAATGTTGAGATGTTGATGTTGTTGATTTGGGAGGAGTAAACTGATTGACCTTGATCTAGAATGGACTCATCACAAACCTAACCTAACCTTTGGAGAGCTGAGATTTATTGGGATCAAAAAGGCAGAATCCTGAGAAATAGGATCTGAAGATTGTAGGGAGGATTGGGATCTGTGGCTTTGGAATATTATTACCAGAATCTTAAGCAGGTTGTGATGCCTTTTGATCAATATAATAAGTTAACAATAATATTTAAATAAAATACATAAATTCCCTAGAAGCTAATTTCCACAAATCATAAGAACGTTGAATCGTTACATAAATAGAAGTAGGAAGGTCGCACGTACGAAGTCAAGTTCA